>OZ023207.1:14973286-15099314 GCA_963995525.1 Escarpia spicata | reverse complement strand
ATCAATCCATATATTGATAACTCTGCTTATCAATATTGCTTATCAATCTGGTGACTAACCAATCCTCTTGTCTTGACGCGCCCCTGAGTTTGCTTTCCAAGGAGTTAAGCGCAATATAAATTACCTTGTTATTATCTTACGTATGAAATGATTGCGTAATCCGTAACTGACCGACCCCGCATTTTGTACGAAGTATATTCGGCATACACTATAGATATATGAACTGTATCACATAACGGTGACACATAAGTAGATATATGAACTGTATCACATAAGGGTGATACATAAGTAGATATATGAACTGTATCACATAAGGGTGATACATAAGTAGATATATGAACTGTATCACATAAGGGTGATACATAAGTAGATATATCAACTGTATCACGTAAGGGTGATACATAAGTAGATATATAAACTGTATCACATAAGGGTGATACATTAGTAGATATATGAACTGTATCACATAAGGGTGATACATAAGTAGATATATCAACTGTATCACATAAGGGTGATACATAAGTAGATATATCAACTGTATCACATAAGGGTGATACATAAGTAGATATATCAACTGTATCACATAAGGGTGATACATAAGTAGATATATGAACTGTATCACATAAAGGTGATACATAAGTAGATATATGAACTGTATCACAAAAGGGTTTTTGTTTGCATCCTGTGCTTGGATTGTTAGTAGTCCTACGTGAGTTATGAAATGTACGCCTTAAATAGCAGCTATCAGATAACTTCAGTATCCAGCATTGTCAAACGCCTATATGAAATGCTCGCGTATATCTTCACTTCCCGACATGTCCACTCCTTGTTAGCACAATGTTTAACCAACAGGAGAACTTTGAAGGTATATGAAAGAGCACTGTTTAGGTTCATGGTGGACTGAATGGAAATTTGAGATTATTTTAAGGTACGATGTATGATCCTCATTTAGTAACATTCCATAGGTGTCGGGGACACGGATTTGATACTCCCAACATTTAGAGTGGACGGCTTTGCCTACAGTATTTTGTGAATTTGATAAACCTCCAAAAGAACCATCTTCCCCTTTCGAGAATCATGTCAAACTATAGCGGGGTGCTGAAGCTCACCCCACATTTAAAAATTCGCTGTGATACGTGCATTCTTAGTGAATTCATGGTATTTGATTAATGGAGACATATTCTTGCCTACGCGAGAATAATAATGTTCTGTCGCTGGCATCACGGAAAATACCAATCATTCAAGGCTGTTTCACTGCACGCCCTGAGGACACGATGATGTTCCAGTTAATTTACATTGCTCGTATTACCAGAGAAAAGCAATCAGCTATACTAGGAGAGGGATAGGACGTGAATAAGGGATCAACTCCAAAACAAGCATCAGCACAATACTAGCTTTTTTTAAGTAGCACGTAGCTTAATTTGTTTATTGTGACCAACAAGAACGTACTAGGCAGTTGGGCAATTAATATTTGCACTGTCGGCCACTGTGTACAGTGTCAGGGTAAACTGTCATAACCCTAATGCATAATATATTAATTATATGGGATACGTTGGGCCATAGTTTGCTCGTATCGCTTAATTATGTACACACGACATAATACCATACTCATATTGCACTTGTGACATACTAACTAGAGTACCTATCTAGCACAGTTAATTAGCAGGATACAAGTTCGGGGGCATCCTTTAATATGTCATGCTAAATTTTGTCTTTTTTAGACACCCCCGTAAAGCTTCGTAATACCAGCCTGTACATACGTAACTTAAATTACCTCAACTTTGAGAAAACGTATATCTAGTATGCATATTCGTTACATAGATGTGCATTATTATCTTGTGGCCAAATGTCAAAAAAGCCTAGAAAGGGATTTTAGTAGGACGCACCGTACAGCACGGGTCGGCCAACTGCGGCCCGCGTAGCTATTTCATGCGGCCCGCGCACCTTCCATGGACGGAAGAACCTATAGCAATATCCACTGCATCATCCCACAAAAAGTTTATATGATAGGTAAATGAAAATGCCAAACATAATAAGCGTTGTTGTGAATGCTGTTTCACATTCGTGCTTGTGACCTTAACAACTGGCAGCTCCAACACATTCTTGCGGATATAAATGCACACTATTAAGACCTCCTCGCCTTTCCCGAAGTAAGAATGAGCAACAATGAGCAATGTTTCGTTACTTGTTCAGTATAAAATTATGATGACCCGGACATTTTTTTAAAGGAAACAAAACACTTGATGTGTTAAAATAACCGGGTCGGTGCCCAATCCAACCACATTCAACGCTGGAGAAGCTTGTTTTAACCAAATCCTTGATTTCTGGTGTTGTGTTCTAATTATGAGGCTCCTATTTATGTGTGCATATGAACGAATGAATGAATAAACGAATAAACGAAAAAATGAATAATGCATGAATACATGATTGAAATAGCGAACGAATGAATGAACGAACGAAAGAATGACAATGAATAACAATGAATGAATGAACGAACGAACAAAAGAATGACAATGAATGACAATGAATAACAATGAATGAATGAACGAACGAATGAACGAACGAACAAAATAATGAAAATGAATGACAATAAATGACAATTAATAACAATGAATGAGCAACACAACACATTTGGCATTACTGTCGTCTTCAGCAGAATGGAAACTATCAATACTGCATGATCCAGAGTGTCGATATTAACCTTCCGCCACCTGTGTCCGTTCCTTGCATACTCCAATGTCGGGTCAAAGTGTGGTGACATTGCCGATTCTCCGTTTTTGGCTTCCTTAGAATGCCTCTTCTGTCCAGCAGGAAAGTCATGTAATGTGTTCGAATGACGCCAAATCCCTATTAGCAATGCGACAGTCTTCATTTTGGATGCACCAACAACAGCTACTACACGCTCACGTAATATTCTGGCCTCATTTCGCTTTTATAGGAACCACTAAAATAATTGACCAACTCATTTAAACTAAAACAGTGCTCTGTGCAGAAGAAAGAAAGAGCAAACGGGCGTGCACGACTATGCATACTTGGATACGCACGTATTGGCGTATTTGTGATAATATATTTTATTAAATGAATAGTAGTCGACGTACAAACATATCAGTGTACTTGCATATTCATACACATATGTATACGCATATTACATAAGTAGCACATAACCGTACATAGTACACAAACATTACTGATTTAATTGATTTTGATAGCATATGTAACAGTTATGAATGTAACAGCAATACTGCCCATACAACGTTTCTCTAACCAGGGGGACAGTGCTTCAGTCATTACCCGAAATTAATGCACCTGCTCTCCAGTAAGTTCGCGCAGTGACTGAACATTTCAGACGTTATGCGAAATTACTTTGTCCTCAGATGGTAACTTTCATACTGTGTCCGTGTCGAATCAGTTATTAGAAATAATCACAACTCAAATAAAAACATGTTCTAAGTACCATCCGGATATTGGTTCTTGCTGAATATTCAAATAATCAGGTGTGTTTAAAAAGTTATAATTAAAACATGTGAAAGGGCGTCACAACCATAGCTAATGCTGCAAATACTGATGTGAAAGGCGAGTGAATGGTCACTCAACTACGCACTGACTCGTCCCAAGCCAACAAAACGCATACATTGCACCTTAACAAGTCTAGATCACACAAGTAGACATTTCACCAAAATCTAAACTATCAAACTTCACTGGCGCAAATGCATGTGTTAATGTGACAAAAAATAATAGTGCACGATTTCAACACTGCCAATTCAATGTGGAAGTTGTATTGTCAATCACAATTTGTTGAACAAGCCAACAAAACATAATTATTGTGTAGCAACAAAGGCCACAAATCGCAGTGAAATGTGCTGTCACATTGCATGTTTAACAAGATTTAACAAGATTGCCATCCAGAAAATTACTCTGGATGGCAGTTGGACAAGGAAGCCTTTGGGCTTATCGAGAGTCCAATACTTTTTATCTACATGTATCCCGCCTTTTTAAGGTGTGTGTCGATTTTATTTTTAAACATATTCACGCTACTAGCACCAACACAATCAGGAGATAATATGTTCCATTCATTTACAGTCCTTTGTGAGAATGAGAACTTTCTTATATCTAATCTACACTGCTCCTTTACTAATGTAGCTTCATGTCCTCTGGTCCTTCTATCTTTCTTAACTGAGAAAAAAAATGTTTCTATCAATATTTTCATAACCATTCAATATTTTAAACACTTCTATGTGATCTCCTCTCAATCTCCTGGTCTCTAGTGTTGTTAAACCACATTCTTTTAGGCGTATTTCGTAACTAAGATCCCTCAGATTTGGTATCATTTTAGTCGCTCTCCTCTGTACTCTTTCTAGCATATCTATGTCCTTCTTGCGATATGGCCTCCATGCTTGTATACAATATTCTAAATGAGGCCTCACTATTGTTTTGTACAGCGGTACTATTAATTCTGTTTTCTTATACGCTATATTTCGCCTAATTAATCCAAGGATTTGATTTCCCTTTGACGCTGCAATTCCGCACTGCTCTGAAACCTTCATATCAGCACTAATGGTTAACCCTAAGTCCTTTTCTTTTACAGTAGTACTTAGAACAGTACCCCCCATTTTATATTTTACCTCTTCATTCCCATGACCTGTGTGGAGGCATTTACATTTCCCAAAATTGAACAGCATTTGCCACTTTTCAGACCATTTGATCAACCTATCAAGATCATCTTGTAAATGCTGTCTGTCTCCATCACTTTTAATCCTTCTAAACACTTTTGTATCATCCGCACATTTTAACACCTTGCTTGTTATATCATCGTCCAAATCGTTGATATATATTAAGAATAATATAGGTCCTAGTACTGATCCCTGTGGTACCCCACTCAATACCGATTTCCAGTTTGAAGCCTCCCCATCAACTACTACACGTTGTCTTCTGTCATTCAGCCATTTTTCTATCCAGTTTATTATACCATTTCCTATGCCATGGGCCTTTAGCTTAAGGAGTAATCTTTGATGTGGTACTTTGTCGAAAGCTTTTTGAAAATCTAAATAGATGATATCTACTGGTGATCCCTCATCTACCCACCTAGTGATGTCTTCCAAAAAACATAACATATTTGTTAAGCATGACCTCGCTTTTAAAAACCCATGTTGAAATGGGTTTATCAAGTTATGTTTAACAAGAAAATCCACCATGTGATCTTTAATTAGTCTTTCTAATAATTTGCAAATCACTGATGTTAAACTCACTGGTCTATAGTTCTCTGACTTGTTTCTCGAACTTTTTTTAAATAACGGTATAATGTTTGCCTCTTTCCATTCTAAAGGAACCACTCCCTCTTCTAATGACAAATTGAAAACTGTTGCAAGCGGTGCGCCAATTTGTTCTACAATTTCCAATAGTAGTTTGGGCGGAATCCCGTCCACTCCAGGTGATTTATTATCCTTCATAGCCCTTATTTTCTTAGCAACCATTTCCGAGGTTACAACTAACTGTCCTAAATAGTCTGAATCTGCCCCCTTGAACTTAGCCTCTGGTACTGGCAGTGAACTAATATCTTCCCTGGTAAACACTGAACTAAAATACTCGTTCAGGTCTTCTGCCATTAAGAATCCCTCTGATATTGTATTTCCAGCACTATCTTCTAGAGGACCGACCTAATCCTGAACTTTCTGTTTGCTTCGAATATACGCATAAAAACTCTTACTGTCATGTTTTATATTACTAGCAAATTTTTTTTCATAGCTTCTCTTTGAATTTATAATTTCAGCTGTAGCTTGATTAAGTGCTTCTTTATAAATGTTGTAGTCTTTATCATTTCCAGTACATCTATATGACTTCCACATCATTTGTTTATACTTAATTTTTCTAATGGCTTCTTTCGATAAGTGTTTCTTTTTAGACCGTTTCCCTTGTTTTTTGAAAGGTACAAATTTATCGACTATGCACTTAATTTCACTATTTAAGATATTCCAGCATTCGGTTGCTGTCTTATTCTTCAGTGTGTTATTCCAGTCTATCTTTGCTAAATATTTCCTCATGTCCTTATACCTTCCTTTGTGGAAATTTCTCCTATACTGCTTTTTACTATTCCTTTCTGATTTTACTTTGATGGTAAAATGTATCTGGTTGTGATCACTACTCCCCAGTGGCTCACATATCTTGACATTGTCAACTAATTCTTTCTGTGAGGACAAAACTAAGTCTAACACATTCTCTCCCCTGGTTGGTTCTAGCACATGTTGAGAAAGGAAACTATCTTGTACTAAAACTAAAAACTTGTGGTCCTCACTCCCCATACTCTGTAGAGATTTCCATTGTATATGCCCATGGTTAAAGTCCCCCATAATAATACAGTTCCGTTTGCTTACTTCCCTTATAGCGTTTTGTATTTTTTCATTCTCTTATATGCTTATGTTTGGACTTCGATAAACTAACCCAACTGTTAACGTTGAGTTTCCTGTAACTATGTTACACCAAACAGCTTCTTCGCAATCTGCTTCTCTTTCTAATTTTATTTCATAAGCCTGGATAGATTCTTTAATATATCAAATAACTCCACCTCCCTTTCTTCCTATTCTATCTTTCCTAGACATTACATATCCTGTTAGTCCCAATTCGGCATCTGATATATCAGTGGTGGCCCACGATTCGGTTATACCTATTATGTGAGGGTCAATATCTTCTACCATAATGTTTAGTTCACTTCTTTTGTTTACTATGCTCCTTGCATTTAAACAAATGCATTTATATCCTGATTCAGAACAGTTTTCCAGGCTGTTCTTTGCCGATTTATTTCTGCTGTCTTTATCTATGCCTCCAGTTTCAGGCTTCTCTGTTACCATGTACCTTATTTGCAAAAAGTTCACCAGGTTTAGGCTGGACACATAAATTGCAGAATTGGTCGATAAAGTATAGGAAAATAATATGTATCAAAAAGAAAGAAAACATTACTTTGCGGTGTGCCATATTGAAAGTAAGCAGAAAGCACCATGTGCTAAGATATGTTGTGGATGAAAATTCCCGTTATGAAGGCAACTGTCACCGCTCAAAAACACCCAGAAGAGCTGCTAGCAGAGTGAATCGTGAATGTGAAGTTATGTGACCCAGTAGTGCATCTGAGTAGTAACGATAGTCAATTACATTTTCCAAAGACACAGCGAAATAACGCGTTGTCAGTGCAAAAGAGCGCGCAACGCGAGTGATTCTGCCTCCTGATTCAAATGCTTTGTTAGGAGATACGTGCGGCTCCATCTAGTGAATGCATTTGTACTAATTCCAAAAATAGCAATACACCCATATAGCTCGATGCAAACATAACAGTTATTTGACGAAGTAGGTTAACATAATCGGCGTACAATTATACAAATCCAAATATCGACTACCTGAACGCAGAGTTAACTTAACATCCAAAATACAATTCAGGAAAGCCCTGCGTACAATAAACTTTGATTCAGCAACGTAATTCGGTAGACACTTGTAGGAATCTACTTGATTGAAATATTTGTGTATTATTATTATTATTGTATATTACCAGTTCAACATTACGGTGCATTGCATATGATGTAAAACGCTGCATTCTGTATTGTATTCATGTAATAGTGTTGATGTATATGTAAATTAGCACATGTTGTACCCGTGGGGTAAAATTTTACATTGTTGATCCTAAATAAACAATCAATCCAACAATCCAACATATACAACCAGTGACTTATGTGGAGCTGCTTCACCCGTTGACAACTTGTAGCATGCACAATTAGCAACGTGTGACGAAATCAACTACTGTATCCGTGTGTGCGTGTGTGCGTGTGTGCGTGTGTGCGTGTGTGCGTGTGTGCGTGTGTGCGTGTGTGCGTGTGTGCGTGTGTGCGTGTGTGCGTGTGTGCGTGTGTGCGTGTGTGCGTGTGTGCGTGTGTGCGTGTGTGCGTGTGTGCGTGTGTGCGTGTGTGCGTGCGTGCGTGTGTGCGTGCGTGCGTGCGTGCGTGCGGGCGGGCGTGCGTGCGTGCGTGCGTGCGGGCGTGAGGGCGTGCGGGCGTGCGTGCGGGCGTGAATGCGGGCGTGAGTGCGTGCGAGCGTGCCTGCGTGCCTGCGTGCCTGCGTGCCTGCGTGCCTGCGTGCCTGCGTGCCTGCGTGCCTGTGTGCCTCTGTGCCGGTGTGCCTCTGTGCCTGTGTGCCTCTGTGCCTCTGTGCCTGTGTGCCTGTGTGCCTGTGTGCCTGTGTGCCTGTGTGCCTGTGTGCCTGTGTGCCTGTGTGCCTGTGTGCCTGTGTGCCTGTGTGCCTGTGTGCCTGTGTGCCTGTGTGCCTGTGTGCCTGTGTGCCTGTGTGCCTGTGTGCCTGTGTGCCTGTGTGCCTGTGTGCCTGTGTGCCTGTGTGCCTGTGTGCCTGTGTGCCTGTGTGCCTGTGTGCCTGTGTGCCTGTGTGCCTGTGTGCCTGTGTGCCTGTGTGCCTGTGTGCCTGTGTGCCTGTGTGCCTGTGTGCCTGTGTGCCTGTGTGCCTGTGTGTGTATGTGTGTGTACGTGCGCGCGCGCGCGTGACCATGTGGCTGTGTGGTGGCCGTTTGGAATGCTCTGTTATTGTTATAATTATAATTGTTAAAAGATATCATTCATAATTTTTTCGTTAAAACTTTTAAATTGTGGTATATAATAAATCGTTTCACATGCGCTACAATGTTGTGCATGCATATGAAATACTTGAAACACACTTTGCCTTTGTACTAAATGTAGCCGCTCATATTTATTTCCAGACAAAACCCCGCTAACATTGTCCTCAATCAAATGAAAATTTTTATTGTAGTGAAATCTGGTAAGCTTCTGAGTAGGTAGTCAACTTTGTGCGTGAAATCAGGTATTGAAAATTGTATTATTTTACCTTCTCTATTCTCTTTTCTCTCACTGGAGCATACTGTGTCAGGTCAGCGAATGTCCTCCTGCCAGTGCGATCTTCGGCGAGCCAGCTCAATTAATTCTTCTTCTCTGGTCCTACTCCAGGTGCCCAGTGGTCTACCTTTTTCCGTTGTTCAGGTTGTGTTCATTTTAGACCGGAATGTTGTAGGCTGTTTCTGTCCACGCGAGGAACCTGGCCAATCCTTCTCGACCTCCTTTAGGACACTTCATTAACGAAGTTTTTGATGTTGGTGCTTTCCGAAATGCTTTTAATTGTCACATTATACTTCCGACGTATTCTCGGCATTCCTCTTAGACACCTTCCTTCAAAACCTCTCAGTCGGGTTTCGATCTTTTTATTGGTTCTCCATTTTTTCTGATAAAATAGTAGTACTGAGCGGTCGTTTGATCATCTTTGTGGTATTATGCAAGGCAATGTATCTTAAAATGTTGGTGAGTTTGTAGAAGACTCATGCTGCCGTACCGATCCTGGTGGAGACAGACTTTTTTATGTTGTTGTCTACTGAGATGAAGTTGCCGAGATACTTGAAGTCGTTCCCTACCTCATGGACTTGTTATTATATATTAGTTATATCAGAATAAACTTCTTATATTTTTATTAACATAATTGCTTCGTTCATGATGAGATAGTAATTTGAAACTCTCAATTAATTATTCATCGATGATCATTAGCTGTCCCCACCAACGGCGCCAACACTATCTCTATTACAACAAGTAGAACCACCCGCGACACAACAAGTACCACACAACCTCCAGCCAACTTCACCACAGACACCATCACCATCAACTCCAAGCCGGCAACAACTACATCCACTACCGTCATTACCAACACTTACAAAACCATTACATTCAATTCCACCACGCCCACGTGACTAACATCTTTCTCCCAGCCCAGCCACCCATGCCAACACTAATAATACAAACAAAACAGCAAATATCACCACTAGCAACACTTAGACAACCGTCGTAATGAACCATCAACATTATCATCAAAAACAAGACCATCTCCTCCGCCAGTAACACATCCACCATCACCGCCACCCAAACAAACATCGCCAATACTCTCACCACTCTTCATCACTTTTAACACAATCAACGCCACTACCATAATCGCCTCCTCCATCAAACACAACCATCATCATCATCATCATCGGCAGCGACATAACCAACATCACCTTCGCTGCCATCATCACCAACCTCACCATCACCAACACTTCTATTGCAATTATCTCACTAACTAGTAACACTAGTGGAGTGCCGTATAAAATGAGCTTCGGATTGTCGACAGAGAGAACCCGTCCTCGAATCATGTGCTGCGGTGTCGAACCTTTGGCAATTTCGTTCATTCTATGTTGCTCCAGTTCACTCGGCTGTACGAATGCGTACCTGGCTACAAACAGTGGTGGCTATTTATGTACGGATAGTCTTCGCGCATTAATTGCAGCGTGGGTGGTGGATGCTTTCCAAAGCAGTGGAGATGGTATTCAATTGAACAGGTCTGCCAGGGAGTAAAATGTAAAGCGCATTGAGCAGGGCAGAGGACTGGATTCCGCGCTATATAAAATCTGACTTTTTAACACCGTCATCATCGTCGTCGTCGTTGTCGTCACAAGCAACACCATCGCCACGACCACCGCCGATAACAGGACCATGTCTGACGGTGATGAAAGTGCAGTCTCCTATTGAATTCCAAACAATGTGTTCATATATTAAGCAACATTGTGTCTTCAGTTCATCTGCCTTTTTTACCTTAGACACGACAGGTCGGTGACGCACATTGGCGAAATTTCTTACTATCTTTTTTCAGACTTATTTATCTATTCAGCCGAACTAATGTAACACGCAAGACACGTTGTAGGGGATATTGCATTTATCAGTAACAACTTGATATTTTAAGCTGTGATCTTCCTCCTCTATTTTGAACAAGTGTGATTGTTTTATATCCAGTTCCCACATTTCATTTATTTACAAAAAATAATGTTCAACCGCCACACTACCAAAACTAACATATCTACCGCCAGTATAACAGGTACCACAATCTTGCCCACAACCACCGCCGCTGCCTCATCATCCTCATCTCTGCAACTACCACAACCATCGGCAGCACATCAACATCACCACCGCCACCACCAATAATGTTATTAATAATAGTAATAATAATAATAATAGCACTTATTATAATAATAATAATTTTCAATAGCTCCTATACCCCAGGAAAGATGAGCTCATAAGCGCAACATACAAAAATTGTTACACCAAGCGTTAACGTAGACAAGCAATAAGCATTATTAAAACAAGGGACCGTCGAAGGCTTGGGTGGAAAAGCAAACCTACATTTCTTACAAAAGGTAGCTTTAATCTCAGATAACTGTAAATTGATACGGAGTTTATTCCAAATTTAGGTTGCAGCTTCATTTTCGGAACAACTTGTGAAAAAGATGATCTGGGATTCTTGGGATAACGGAAAAACGAAGGAGATTAAACAAATAGGATGAGTGTTGTGTAGAAAGGGCGCGGTGTCTAACATGGTGGCTAACTTGAATACATTCCTCAACGTCACAAGGGTCAACACTTCCATAAACACTGCCCAAAACATACAACAATATCACAATCTCCACCAATGTGACATACAGCGACACATCCACCACCGTCACCTCAATCCGCAACACCTTCTTTACCTCTACTGCGATCAACACAACAACCACCGTCACCTCAACCCGCAACACCTTCTTCACCTCTACTGCGATCAACACAACAACCACCGTCACCTCTACCCGCAACACCTTCATCACCTCTACTGCGATCAACACAACAACCACCGAATACCATCTGCGCCGCCATCGCCACCTCCATCATCATCGCCACCACCGTAGCCTCCTTCCTCTCCACAAGCACCGCCACAATTTCCTTACCAACATCACTACATTAACTACCATCTGTTTTAACATGTTCTGAAATCCTGCCATTTGTTTAAAAAAAACTTGATTCAACGAACGAGACACTTAATGTCGTAGCGTGTACGCGTGTTTGCATGCCTGCATGTGCGCGTGTTTGCATGCCGTGCATGTGTGCATGTATGCGTGCGTGCCTTGGTGCTGCTGCTGCTGCTGCTGCTGCTGCCACCGCCGCTGCAGCTGCTTTGTAATTACGTTCCTAAGCAATAATTCATGGTCGTTGTAGGTGTTGGGAGATTCCATGAGCACAGTCCACACAATAACTATTTGCCGTCCCTTAAAGTAGCCATTGGATCTGCTAACAAATCTTCTTACAGCCGAAACTTTGACAGCCACGTTTTCAGCAAACAACGACATTCGTACTTCTAAAACTGCCCGAGTCAATGTCAAGACAACTCAGTATTACAGAAGACACAATTATTCAGGCAATGCACGTTTAATTATTTGAAATGCACATGGACAACAATTAAGTAAAAACAATGCGACAATGCATGTGAGTGTTAAATATCAGTGATATGGCTCACACCATGATGCTTTATGCTGTGGCCAGCTTTCGAGACAAAACATCCTATTTTAATATGAGCAAGTGATATCGTTTCATATATGTCTCAAATGATAATGTCAGTTACATATATTTTGTTCTAGTACGATTCAATCTAAACGATTTATTCGTCCCAGTCAATCCTACGAGTCAATAGGTCTGATCGCTTCTTAACGTGTAGCGCCGGCTTTACAGGTTGTAGGAGAGAACGCAATCAATGTGCAATTTACCATTACATTTCAAACAATGTTCTCATACATTATCCAATGTAGTCTCTGCCGATTGTCTGCCACATTCCCCGTAAACACGACAGTTTGATAGGCCGCATTTTGGCGCATCTCTCATCAATGTTTTCAGAACTACGTTTTGATATAGTGAACTAGACAACATTAGTGTACAAGACCCGTCGTCCGAGATAATGTCACAGTAATTGCACAGCTCGTACTAGTCAATCGGTCCGATTGTTTTATAATGTATATTGTCGGCATTAGTGGTCGTCGAAGTAAACATGATGAATTAATATTTTTATTCCATACATCTCCATTTCGTTCCAAAGCTGATAACTCCAACTATCACCATTTTCCACAACAATCAAATGAACAAGGAACAGAAGCTGCCGCAAACTAACGTATCTTTATACATAGATTCCAAGTACTGGTACACACTTGCCCAAGACCGATCGATGTGATGAGGACAGGTACTGGCTGAAATTAGCCGCCCCCTAACCCATTTTCTTTTACACGAACCTACTTGGTCAGTTTCTCTTTCCTTCGCTTATCGGTTATCGTTACTGTTGCATTTGTTCTTCCCCGGTAGTTTACAAAAATGTGTACACTCTCAGTCTCATATTGTGTGTTCTTTATTTCAATAATCTATATGTCATACAGGAACACGAACAACGTGCAAGACTTGCACTGTATTTGTCGATGTCGCTGTGAAACTACAACGTTCAGCTATTCATGATACTCTCTGTTCTAGCAACTATTTCCAGAACTGTTCTAGTTCTGGAACCGTTGAAGCATTACGTGTTTTGGTGACGTGCATGGCTTGATGTGGCAAGGGATGTTGTCAAGGGTAACACAGCCTGAACCACCTGATTGGTGAAATGTTGCACGCCTGTCGTCATTACGTCCCAGAGGCCTATCACAGAATGACGCGTTGCTGTAGCAGGTAGTTTATCGATTTTCAAATACGACACTACGATATATATTGTATCGCCCGCAGAGCAGAAGCTTCAGTCGATTGACAAATTTGCCTTGGTGGTTGGTGTTCGATCGTTCAAGAGCAAAAATGATGTCGAGTCGTTTAAACAAGCCGACTATTCGCCCACCGACTATTCCGTCAGTGGGTGTCTTGCTTCGAGTTGCGGTTGTGGCAATGTTCTGTTACTGGGCTAACAATTCAGATGGTAAGTAATGTTATATATTATGCTAATTGCGTGTTAATGTAAACAGTATATGTTTGGTGTTTACGTTCCTTCCTGGTGGACTCGATATCGCTTCGTTCCCTTGCAAATAAAGCCAAGTGATCAATGCCGATTTATTAAAACGGTTGACTGGAAGAATCTAAGATAGGCGGTGACGCGTTTAATACTTTGAACATCTCAGCGAACAACACACAATGTTGTCAGACGTGAGAAAGTAATCCAGAATGTTCTGTAATGGTAACACAAACAGTAACACAAGCAGTAACACAAGCAGTAACACAAGCAGTAACACTAGCAGTAACACTAGCAGTAACACAAGCAGTAACACAAGCAGTAACACAAGCAGTAACACAAGCAGTAACACAAGCAGTAACACAAGTAGTAACACAAGCAGTAACACAAGCAGTAACACAAGCAGTAACGCAAGCAGTAACACAAGCAGTAACACAAGCAGTAACACAAGCAGTAACACAAGCAGTAACACAAGCAGTAACACAAGCAGTAACACAAGCAGTAACACAAGCAGTAACACAAGCAGTAACACAAGCAGTAACACAAGCAGTAACACAAGCAGTAACACAAGCAGTAACACAAGCAGTAACACAAGCAGTAACACAAGCAGTAACACAAGCAGTAACACAAGCAGTAACGTAACACAAGTAGTAACACAAGCAGGTTATGTTACGACAAGTTCAAAAACACACCACATAATGTGCGGATTAATGAATGTACTTGCTGTTACTTCATCATAACCAGGGAGTCTGCATCGCCACAACGTCAACGTACGTTGCCGTTACTGAGCCAACTACTCACTTGTTACAATACTGAGTTTAACCAGTACTAACTTCAATAAAACTAAGATATACAGCAACATCGATACAAGCATATGAGGATACTGCATTCCATCCTGAATATAAATGACTTACTCTAATTTCAAACATACCACAATCATAGCGAACAATGATTTCAGCGACAGACAAGTAGTGATCCGTTTTGGAATTGGATAGTATATGGATACACATTATGTGAAATAACAGGTGCATGGCGGAAGGTATCGGTTTATAAAAACCGTGAGAATCGGGCACAATAGTACGAAATTTGCCAACACAAATCAAGTCAATGGTGTCCGATGACCAGTTCGTTCAGATCAGCATAAAACACCCAAATGTGACCTTTTATATTAACATAGGTACGTCAAATATGGAAGACGCATAAAAAGTAAGGCAGCGTATCTCTATTATATTAATCACACCGGCAGTGCTGCTTACTGTAATGATACTATAGGAAAGATGATTACACGCGTTCTCCCAAATCAGAAAGTGTTAATGTCAATATAAAGCCATATTACAGAAGACCAAACCTATGCAGGCAATACACGTTTAATTACACGAAAAGCACATAAACGACATTGCAGTAATACCAATGTGTGAGTGGGCCATATCAGTAACATATTTCGCAACTTGATATTTTAAGCGGGGAACAATGTAAACAGTTAATTACTGCTATATATTAATGTCTGATATTACAATCAACACATATCATCACGAATCTTAGAGATACAAATGTTCAGTAAATACAAATAGTACCTGCACTGAAATGACTGCATTCATTGGCAAAATAAAATTACATACTATTATTATAATAGTCTGCGTGAACTTATTCAGTCAAAGCCGTCATACTTACACATATTGCATTGAGGACATAATTATCGTGATGATATCAACATGTTATTAAGCGCTTCGTACTCAAAACTCTTAAAACAACGCCATTTAGTAGCTATTTTATATAAATAGTTATTAGTTTAAGGGTTTGATGTAATTGTACTTAGGCTTTAAAATTTAAGCGATGCAACATTCGATAAATATATTACTACAATACTCAATGACTGGTGTTTCTATTCGAACAGTCGTGGTACGTGGCAGACATCCTAAAACTTTTCGAAGCATGTGAATTATAGCATCTATACACGTAGAGCTGATTAATGTATACATATCCTACATAAAACTACGTAGAAGAAATCGTCAATGTCAAATGTACTGAACCTGCATATAGAACGAATGAATAAAACAGTTAGGCCTACTTAGTAATTATTAATAACGTTTGTTTGCAGTCGACCCACTTCTTGTTGATGACTCAAACTCGTTCGCTGTATAACACGAGGTTAAATTTCACTGTATTAAATATGTCTGAACTGTAGATTATGTGCCGCAATTCCTCGTTCCTCCACTAAAAATGACATTAATTAACGACAGTCATTAGTTGGATGTAGATTTCGTGTCCTATAATACAGATACGTCACTGTATCTGAGATTAAATAACAATGCTGGGCAATATATTTTATGGATATTTAGCCACGTGATAATGTATGTGGAAATAGTCATGTGATGCACTGGACCTGCACTGCACTGTCGATATACCTTTAAAAAATGCAAAAGACAATGTTTTCATTCCCTTATATAACGGAACGGTTTTGACGATGAATGGAGGAAGAATAAAAAGTAAGGCAACGTTATTCTAGTATATCAGTCACACCAATGGTGCTGCTTACAGTAATGCAACTAAAGCAACGATGAAAACACAATACTCTCACGATCGTCGTTACCACTTTTATCACCATCAATGCCTCCACCGTAATCGCCTCCTCCATCATCAAAACTATCATCATCACCATCATGGGCAGCGTAATCGCCACCACCACCTTCCATGTCACCATCACCAGCGCCTCTATTGCAATTATCCCACTAACTAGTAACATTAGTGGATCGCAGTGGTGCAGTGGCGAGAGCTTCGGACGATCGACCAAGAGAACCCGAGTTCGAATCATGTGTGCGATGTCAAACATTGGGCAATTTCGTTCACTCTACATTGCTCCAGTTCACTCAGCTGTATGAATGAGTACCTGGCAACATACAATGGTGGATATTTATGTATCAATAGTCTTTGCGCATTAATTTCAGCGTGGATGAATGCTTACCACAGAAGTCGAGATTTTGTTTTTTGATCAGGTCTGCCAGTGAGTAAAGTGTAAAACGCTTTGAACAGAGTGCTTAGAACTTGGTCCGGCGCTATATAAATCCGATCTCTCTAACACCGTCATCATCGACGTCATCATCGTCGTTGTCGTCACAAACAACGCCATTGCCAGGGCCACCGCCGATAACAGGACCATAGTTGCGTCGGGTGCAAAGGCAAAATATTGAATTATGCACAGCCTGCTACGTGGTCGTCTCAGTAAACGCGATGACAATGCAGTCTCCTATTGAATTTCAAACAATGTGGTCATAAATTATACAACGTAGCGTCGTCCGTTCGTCTGTCAATTTTCCCGTACATACGACAGTTAGGTGCGCAGCACATTGGCGACATTGCTGACCTTTTTCAAAATTATATGTCGTTTATTGAGCTGAACTAATGTGACACACAAGCCGCGTTGTAGGGGATATTACATTTGCAGACCTTTTCACTTATGTTTCATTTATCACTAATTCAACGACCTATTGCTACTAGAAATATAGATCCGATTATTGAGCCAGACAATCAACATGAGATAGTTATACGTAGACTATGACGATAGATGAACAAAGCCGATTAGAGTAATGATACTAAACCAAAGTCGAATACACACACTCTCCCAAATCTGAAAGTGTGAATGTCATTACGATATTACCGAAGAAAAAACCTATCAAGACAATACATTTTTAATTACATGAAACGTACATAAATGACTACGAAATAGTATATAAATGCTATAAAACATGTGTGTGTGTGCCATGTCAAGATTTGTTGCAATTGTTCAGCAAATACTAATAGTACCGACAATGAAATGTCTGCATTTATTGGCAGAACAAAATTACATACTACTATTCTATTAGTATTCAGGGACTAGTACCTTCGAATTCGTCATGCTTATACATTGAGGACATAATTATCGTGAGGACATAAATATTTCAACATTTCGTTTATCGCTTCGTACACTCAAAACTCTCAAAACTACGTCATTTAACAACTTTTTCATAATACAAAATTATTAGTTTACGGGTGTGATTGTACATACGTGTTCAAATTGAGTCAATGCAACAATCAATAAAAAATATAGTACAATATATTATATATTTGGCGTTTCTGTTCCAAGAGTTGAATTACCAACTAATCGTCGAAATACATCGCGTATGCTTCAATTGATTTTACCAGTCGTTTTATATACTTGGCAGATATCCTAAAACGTTTCGAAGCACGTGATTTGTAGCATATGTACGCCTAGTGCTTATCAAGTCCTACATGCCATACATATACGTACGTAAAAGAGTATACCAAAATTATGCAGGGGTGTATCCTGAAATTGTCCATTTTAAATGTGCAGAAAATGCACCTAGAACGAATGAATCCAACAGTTAGGCCTACTTAATAATTATTAATAAAGTTAGTTTGCAGTCGACCCACTACTTGTCAATGGTTCAAATTCGTTCGCTATATAACATAAGATTAAACTTCATTCCATTTACTCTGTCAGAACTATGGATGTATTATGTGCCGCAATTCAACGTACTTCCTAAACAAAAATTAAAATTAATCAGTGTCATTAGTTGGATGTAGAATTAGTGTCACTGTATCTGAGTTTAAATAACATTTCTGGGCAATATATTTTGTCGATATTTAGCGACATGAGAATTTAGATGGACAATAATTATGTGATACACAGAACCTGCTACTGTCGATATATCAACTGAAATACGAAAGACAATTGTTATTCCTTTTGAGAAAGTAATCAATCCTTAATGTGAATATATGTATATATATATATATATATATATATATATATCAAAAGGGTTCCCTTATTACAGTATATATATATATATATATATATATATACTGTAATAAGGGAACCCTTTTGACGATGAATGGAGGCAGAATAAAAAGTAAGGCAACGTTATTCTAGTATATCAGTCACACCAACGGTGGTGCTTACAGTAATGCAACTAAGGCAACGATGAAAACACAATATTCTCACGATCGTCGTTACCACTTCTATCACCATCAATGCCTTCACTGCAATCGCCTCCTCCATTAAAACAACTATCATCATCAGCAGCAGCAGCGTAATCGCCACAACCACCTTCCTTGTCACCATCACCAGCGCCTCTATTGCAATTATGTGACTAACTAGAAACACCAGTGGAGCAGTCCGAGAGCCACGGACTATCGACCGAGAGAAACCGGGTTCGAATCATTTCAGATGCAATGTCAATAATTGGGCAATTTAGTTCACTCTACATTGCTCCAGTTCACTCAGCGGTATGAATGAGTACCTAGCACCACACACTGATGGATATTTATGTACGAATAGTCTTCGCGCATTAATTGCTGCGTGGATGAATGCTTACCACAGAAGTTGAGATTTTGTTTTTTGATCAGGTCTGCCAGTGAGTAAAGTGTAAAACGCTTTGATCAGTCCTGACAACTTGGTCCGGCGCTATATAAATCTAATCTCTCTCTAACACCGTCATCATCGACGTCATCATAGTCGTTGTCGTCACAAACAACGCCATTGTCAAGGCCACCGCCGACAACAGGACCATAGATGCGTCGGGTGCAAAGACAAACTACTGAATTATGCACAGCCTACTACGTGGTCGTCTGAGTAAACGCGATGACAATGCAGTCTCCTATTGAATTTCAAACAATGTGGTCATAAATTATACAACGTAGCGTCGTCCGTTCGTCTGTCAATTTTCCCGTACATACGACAGTTGGGTGCGCCGCACATTGACGATATTTCTGACTTTTTTTCAAAATTATATGTTGTTTATTGAGCTGAACTAATATGACACACAAGCCGCGTTGTAGGGGATATTACATTTGCAGACCTTTTCACTTATGTTTCATTTATCACTAATTCAACGACCTATTGCTACTAGAAATATAGATCCGATTATTGAGCCAGACAATCAACATGAGATAGTTATAGGTAGACTATGACGATTGATGAACAAAGCCGATTAGAGTAATGATACTAAACCAAAGTCGAATACACACACTCTCCCAAATCTGAAAGTGTGAATGTCATTACGATATTACCGAAGAAAAAACCTATCAAGACAATACATTTTTAATTACATGAAACGTACATAAATGACTACGAAATAGTATATAAATGCTATAAAACATGTGTGTGTGTGCCATGTCAAGATTTGTTGCAATTGTTCAGCAAATACTAATAGTACCGACAATGAAATGTCTGCATTTATTGGCAGAACAAAATTACATACTACTATTCTATTAGTATTCAGGGACTAGTACCTTCGAATTCGTCATGCTTATACATTGAGGACATAATTATCGTGAGGACATAAATATTTCAACATTTCGTTTATCGCTTCGTACACTCAAAACTCTCAAAACTACGTCATTTAACAACTTTTTCATAATACAAAATTATTAGTTTACGGGTGTGATTGTACATACGTGTTCAAATTGAGTCAATGCAACAATCAATAAAAAATATAGTACAATATATTATATATTTGGCGTTTCTGTTCCAAGAGTTGAATTACCAACTAATCGTCGAAATACATCGCGTATGCTTCAATTGATTTTACCAGTCGTTTTATATACTTGGCAGATATCCTAAAACGTTTCGAAGCACGTGATTTGTAGCATATGTACGCCTAGTGCTTATCAAGTCCTACATGCCATACATATACGTACGTAAAAGAGTATACCAAAATTATGCAGGGGTGTATCCTGAAATTGTCCATTTTAAATGTGCAGAAAATGCACCTAGAACGAATGAATCCAACAGTTAGGCCTACTTAATAATTATTAATAAAGTTAGTTTGCAGTCGATCCACTACTTGTCAATGGTTCAAATTCGTTCGCTATATAACATAAGATTAAACTTCATTCCATTTACTCTGTCAGAACTATGGATGTATTATGTGCCGCAATTCAACGTACTTCCTAAACAAAAATTAAAATTAATCAGTGTCATTAGTTGGATGTAGAATTAGTGTCACTGTATCTGAGTTTAAATAACATTTCTGGGCAATATATTTTGTCGATATTTAGCGACATGAGAATTTAGATGGACAATAATTATGTGATACACAGAACCTGCTACTGTCGATATATCAACTGAAATACGAAAGACAATTGTTATTCCTTTTGAGAAAGTAATCAATCCTTAATGTGAATATATGTATATATATATATATATATATATATATATATATCAAAAGGGTTCCCTTATTACAGTATATATATATATATATATATATATATATATATATATATATATATACTGTAATAAGGGAACCCTTTTGACGATGAATGGAGGCAGAATAAAAAGTAAGGCAACGTTATTCTAGTATATCAGTCACACCAACGGTGGTGCTTACAGTAATGCAACTAAGGCAACGATGAAAACACAATATTCTCACGATCGTCGTTACCACTTCTATCACCATCAATGCCTTCACTGCAATCGCCTCCTCCATTAAAACAACTATCATCATCAGCAGCAGCAGCGTAATCGCCACAACCACCTTCCTTGTCACCATCACCAGCGCCTCTATTGCAATTATGTGACTAACTAGAAACACCAGTGGAGCAGTCCGAGAGCCACGGACTATCGACCGAGAGAAACCGGGTTCGAATCATTTCAGATGCAATGTCAATAATTGGGCAATTTAGTTCACTCTACATTGCTCCAGTTCACTCAGCGGTATGAATGAGTACCTAGCACCACACACTGATGGATATTTATGTACGAATAGTCTTCGCGCATTAATTGCTGCGTGGATGAATGCTTACCACAGAAGTTGAGATTTTGTTTTTTGATCAGGTCTGCCAGTGAGTAAAGTGTAAAACGCTTTGATCAGTCCTGACAACTTGGTCCGGCGCTATATAAATCTAATCTCTCTCTAACACCGTCATCATCGACGTCATCATAGTCGTTGTCGTCACAAACAACGCCATTGTCAAGGCCACCGCCGACAACAGGACCATAGATGCGTCGGGTGCAAAGACAAACTACTGAATTATGCACAGCCTACTACGTGGTCGTCTGAGTAAACGCGATGACAATGCAGTCTCCTATTGAATTTCAAACAATGTGGTCATAAATTATACAACGTAGCGTCGTCCGTTCGTCTGTCAATTTTCCCGTACATACGACAGTTGGGTGCGCCGCACATTGACGATATTTCTGACTTTTTTTCAAAATTATATGTTGTTTATTGAGCTGAACTAATATGACACACAAGCCGCGTTGTAGGGGATATTACATTTGCAGACCTTTTCACTTATGTTTCATTTATCACTAATTCAACGACCTATTGCTACTAGAAATATAGATCCGATTATTGAGCCAGACAATCAACATGAGATAGTTATAGGTAGACTATGACGATTGATGAACAAAGCCGATTAGAGTAATGATACTAAACCAAAGTCGAATACACACACTCTCCCAAATCTGAAACTGTGAATGTCATTACGATATTACCGAAGAACAAACCTATCAAGACAATACATTTTTAAATACATGAAACGAACATAAATAACTACGAAGTAGTATATAAATGCTATAAAACATGTGTGTGTGTGTGCCATGTCACTAACATATTTCACAACTTGATATTTTGTGCTGTGATCCGCCTACTCTACTTTGATCAAGTGTTATTGTTTTATATCCTGTTACCACGCTTCAGTTATGTTAACAAAATAATGTTCGTGAAACCATTAATTCATCTCCTCCACTAAAAGTTTCATATATATATTTCTTGGCTCGACTGTTCTCAGATAACATATGTTATTGCCACACTGGTACACCTGCCAAATGTCCAGAAATTCCCGGGAGTCTCCGTGATGTTGAATGTATCTTCCGGTCTCCCGGAATAAAGACTAATCTCCCGCAGTTTTGCTTAACATTTCCAGCAACACCCCCCTCATCTTACCATGGCAAGTTCCGAGACAACGCAAAATGGGAAACGTGATTAACCGTTGGTGAATCTTCCAGAATTAAACAAAGTGTGCAGGTATACTTTGGGGATTAATGTAAACAGTTAAATACTGCTATATAAGTATGACACCCGAGTCAACAAATATCAACACGTGTCTTCAAGATGCAATTGTTCAGCAAATACTAATAGTACTGACAATGAAATGTGTGCATTTATTGGCAGAACAAAATTACATACAACTATTATATTAGTATTCAGGGACTAGTACCTTCGAATTCGTCATGCTTATATATTGAGGACATAATTATCGTGAGGACATAAATATTTAAACATTTCGTTTATCGCTTCGTACACTCAAAACTACGCCATTTAACAACTTTTTCATAATACAAAATTATTAGATTACGGGTGTGATTGTACATAGGTGTTAAAATTGAGTCGATGCAACAATCAATAAAAATATAGTACAATATATTATATATTTGGCGTTTCTGTCCCAAGAGTTGAATTACCAACTAATCGTCGAAATACATCGCGTATGCTTCAATTGATTTTACCAGTCGTTTTATATACTTGGCAGATATCCTAAAACGTTTCGAAGCACGTGATTTGTAGCATATGTACGCCTAGTGCTTATCAAGTCCTACATGCCATACATATACGTACGTAAAAGAGTATACCAAAATTATGCAGGGGTGTATCCTGAAATTGTCCATATTAAATGTGCAGAAGCTGCACCTAGAACGAATCAAACCAACAGTTAGGCCTACTTAATAATTATTAATAACGTTAGTTTGTAGTCGACCCACTTCTTGTCAATGGTTCAAATTCGTTCGCTATAAAACATAAGATTAAACTTCATTCCATTTACTCTGTCTGAACTATGGATTTATTATGTGCCGCAATTCAACGCACTTCCTAAAAAAATTAATCAGAGTTGGATGTAGAATTAGTGTCACTGTATCTGAGCTTAAATAACATTTCTGGGCAATATATGTTGTCGATATTTAGCGACATGAGAATTTATATGGAAAATAATTATGTGATACACATAACCTGCTACTATCGATATATCAACAGAAATACAAAAGACAATTGTTATTCCTTTTGAGAAAGTAATCAATCCTTAATGTGAATATATGTATATGTATATATATATATATATATATATATATATATATATATATATATATATATATATACTGTAATAACGGATCGCTTTTGGCGATGAATGGACGCAGCATAAAAAGTAAGGCAACGAAAGTATATTATATTATTCACACCAACGGTGGTGCTTACAGTAATGGTACCAAGGCAACGATCGTCGTTACCACTTCTATCACCATCAATGCCTTCACTGCAATCGCCTCCTCCATTAAAACAACTATCATCAGCAGCAGCAGCAGCGTAATCGCCACAACCACCTTCCTTTTCACCATCACCAGCGCCTCTATTGGAATTATCTGACTAACTAGAAACACTAGTGGAGGAGTCCGAGAGCCACGGACTATCGACCGAGAGAAACCGGGTTCGAATCATTTGAGATGCAATGTCAAAAATTGGGCAATTTCATTCACTCTACATTGCTGCAGTTCACTCAGCGGTAAGAATGAGTACCTAGCAATACACACTGGTGGATATTTATGTATGAATAGTCTTCGCGCATTAATTTCAGCATGGATGAATGCTTACCACAGAAGTCGAGATTTTGTTTTTTGATCAGGTCTGCCAGTGAGTAAAGTGTAAAACGCTTTGAACAGTCCTGAGAACTTGGTCTGGCGCTATATAAATCCGATCTCTCTAACACCGTCATCATCGGCGTCATCATCGTCGTTGTCGTCACAAACAACGCCATTGCCAAGGTCACCGCCGATAACAGGACCATAGTTGCGTCGGGTGCAAAGGCAAACTACTGAATTATGCACAGCCTACTACGTGGTCGTCTGAGTAAACGCGATGACAATGCAGGCTCCTATTGAATTTCAAACAATGTGGTCATAAACTATTCAACGTAGCGTCGTCCGTTCGTCTGTCAATTTTCTCGTACATATGACAGTTGGGTGCGCCGCACATTGGCGACATTTCTGACTTAAAAAAAAATTATATGTCGTTTATTGAGCTGAACTAATGTGACACACAAGCCGCGTTGTAGGGGATATTACATTTGCAGAGCTTTTCACTTATGTTTCATTGATCACTAATTCAACGACCTATTGCTACTAGAAATTATGATCCGATTATTGAGCCAGACAATCAACATGAGATAGTTATAGGTAAACTATGACGATTGATGAACAAAGCCGATTAGAGTAATGATACTAAACCAAAGTCGAATACACACACTCTCCCAAATCTGAAACTGTGAATGTCATTACGATATTACCGAAGAACAAACCTGTAAAGACAATACATTTTTAAATACATGAAACGTACATAAATGACTACGAAGTAGTATATAAATGCTATAAAACATGTGTGTGTGTGTGTGCCATGTCACTAACATATTTCACAACTTGATATTTTGTGTTGTGATCCGCCTACTCTACTTTGATCAAGTGTTATTGTTTTATATCCTGTTACCACGCTTCAGCTATGTTAACAAAATAATGTTCGTACACCATTAATTCAACTCCTCCACTAAAAGCTTCATATATATATATATTTCTTGGCTCGACTGGTCTCAGATAACATATGTTATTGCCACACTGGTACACCTGCCAAATGTCCAGACATTCCCGTGGAGTCTCCGTGATGTTGAATGTATCTTGCGGTCTCCCGGAATACAGATTAATCTCCCGCAGTTTTGCTTAAAATTTCCAACAACACCCCTCTCATCTTACCATGGCAAGTTCCGAGACAATGCAAAATGGGAAACGTGATTAACCGTTGGTGAATCTTCCAGAATTAAACAAAGTGTGCAGGTATACTTTGGGGATTAATGTAAACAGTTAAATACTGCTATATAAGTATGACACCCGAGTCAACGAATATCAACACGTGTCTTCAAGAAGCAATTGTTCAGCAAATACTAATAGTACCGACACTGAAATGTCTGCATTTAATGGCAAATAAAATTAAATACTACTATTATATTAGTATTCATGGACTACCTTCGACTTCGTCATGCTTATACATTGAGGACATAATTATCGTGAAGACATAAATATTTTAATATTTCGTTTATTGCTTCGTACACTCAAAACTCTCAAAACTACGCCATTTAACAACTTTTTTCATAATAAAAAATTATTAGTTTACGGGTGTGATTGTACATAGCTGTTAAAATTGAGTCGATGCATCACTCAATAAAAATATAGAACAATATATCATCTATTTGGCGTTTCTGTTCCAAGAGTTGAATTACACACTAATCGTCGACATACATCGCGTATGCTTCAATTGATTTTACCAGTCGTTTTATATACTTGGCAGATATCCTAAAACGTTTCGAAGCACGTGATTTGTAGCATATTTACACCTAGTGCTTATCAAGTCCTACATTCCCTACATATACGTAAGTAAAAGAGTATACCAAAATTATGCATGGGTGTATCCTGAAATTGTCCATTTTAAATGTGCAGAACCTGCACCTAGAACGAATGAATCCAACAGTTAGTCCTACTTAATAATTATTAATAAAGTTAGTTTGCAGTCGACCCACTACTTGTCAATGGTTCAAATTCGTTCGCTATAAAACATAAGATTAAACTTCATTCCATTTACTCTGTCAGAACTATGGATTTATTATGTGCTGCAATTATACGTACTTCTTAAAAAAATTAAAATTAATCAGAGTCATTAATTGGATGTAGAATTAGTGTCACTGTATATGAGCTTAAATAATATTGATGTACAATATATTTTGTCGATATTTAGCGATATGAAGATTTAGATGGAAAATAATTATGTGATATACATAACTTGCTACTATCGATATATCAACAGAAATACAAAAGACAATTGTTATTCCTTATGAGAAACTAATCAATCCTTAATGTTAATATATGTATATATATATATATATATATATATATATATATATATATATATATATATATATATACTGTAATAACGGAACGCTTTTGACGATGAATGGACGCAGCATAAACAGTGAGGAAAGGAAATTATATTATATTAGTCACACCAACGGTGGTGCTTACAGTAATGGTACCAAGGCAACGATGAAAACACAATATTCTCACGATCGTCGTTACCATTTCTATCACCATCAATGCCTCCACTGCAACCGCCTCCTCCATTAATACAACTATCATCATCAGCAGCAGCAGCGTAATCGCCACAACCACCTTCCTTGTCACCATCACCAGCGCCTCTATTGCAATTATGTGACTAACTAGAAACACTAGTGGAGGAGTCCGAGAGCCACGGACTATCGACCGAGAGAACCCGCATTTCGTTCACTCTACATTGCTCCAGTTCACTCAGCGGTATGAATGAGTACCTAGCAATGCACACTGGTGGATATTTATGTATGAATAGTCTTCGCGCATTAATTTCAGCATGCATGAATGCTTACCACAGAAGTCGAGATTTTGTTTTTTGATCAGGTCTGCCATTGAGTAAAGTGTAACACGCTTTGAACAGTCCTGAGAACTTGGTCCGGCGCTACATAAATCCGATCTCTCTAACACCGTCATCATCAGCGTCATCATCGTCGTTGTCGTCACAAACAACGCCATTGCCAAGGCCACCGCCGATAACAGGACCATAGTTGCGTCGGGTGCAAATGGGCAAACTACTGAATTATGCACAGCCTACTACGTGGTCGTCTGAGTAAACGCGTTGACAATGCAGTCTCCTATTTAATTTCAAACAATATGGTCATAAATTATACAACGTAGCGTCGTCCGTTCTTTTGTCAATTTTCCCGAACATACGACAGTTGGGTACGCCGCACATTGGCGACATTTCTGACTTTTTTTCAAAATTATATGTCGTTTATTGAACTGAACTAATGTGACACACAAGCCACGTTGTAGGGGATATTGCATATGCAGACCGTTTCAATTATGTTTCATTTATCAGTAATTCAACGAACGATTGCTAATAGAAATGATGGTCCGATTTTTGAGCAAGACAATCAACATGAGATAGTTATAGGTAGAATATGACGATTTATGAACAAATCCTTTTACAGTAATGATACTAAAGCAATGTCGAATACACACATTCTCCAAAATCTGAAAGTATGAATGTCATAACAACACAATATTACCGAAGAACAAACCTATGAAGTCAATACACCTTTAGTTAAATGCTACAATACATGTGATTGTTCCATGTCAGTAACATATTTCACAACTTGATATTTTATGCTGTGATCCGCCTACTCTATTTGAACAAGTGTGTTCGTTTTATATCCGGTTCAAAAGGTTCATATATATTTTGTTTAGTTCAACTGGTCTCCGATAACAGATCATATTGCCACATTGGTATACCTTAAAGAGTGAAATTAAGTGCATAGTCGATCAATTTGTACCCTTCAAAAAACAAGGAAAACGGTCCAAAAAGAAACACTTATCGAAAGAAGCCATTAGAAAAATTAAGTATAAACAAATGATGTGGAAGTCATATAGATGTACTGGAAATGATGAAGACTACAACAGTTATAAATAAGCACTTAACAAAGCTACAGCTGAAATTATAAATTCAAAGAGAAGCTATGAACAACAATTAGCTAGTAATATAAAACATGACAGCAAGAGTTTTTATGCGTATGTTCGAAGCAAACAGAAAGTTCAAGATAAGGTCGGTCTCCTAGAAGATAGTGCTGGAAATATAATATCAGAGGGATTCTTAATGGCAGAAGACCTGAATGAGTACTTTAGTTCAGTGTTTACCAGGGAAGATATTAGTTCACTGCCAGTACCAGAGGTTAAGTTCAAGGAGTCAGATTCAGACTATTTAGGACAAATAATTGTAACCCCGGAAATGGTCGCTAAGAAAATAAGGGCTATGAAGGATAATAAATCACCTGGAGTGGATGGTATTCCACCCAAACTACTATTGGAAATTGTAGAATAAATTAGCATACCGCATGCAACAGTTTTCAACTTGTCATTATAAGAGGGAGTGGTTCCTTTAGAATGGAAAGAAGCAAACATTATTCCGTTATTCAAAAAAGGTTCGAGAAACAAGTCAGAGAACTATAGACCAGTGAGTTTAACATCAGTTATTTGTAAATTATCAGAAAGACTAACTAAAGATCACATGGTGGATTTTCTTGTTAAACAAAACTTGATAAACCCATCTCAACATGTTTTTTGTAAGCGAGGTCATGCTTAACAAATATGTTTTTTTTTTGGGAAGACATCACTATGTGGGTAGATGAGGGATCACCAGTAGATATCGTCTATTTAGATTTTCAAAAAGCTTTCGACAAAGTGCCACATCAAAGATTACTGCTTAAACTAAAGGTCCATGGCATAGGAAATGGTATAATAAACTGGATAGAACAATGGCTGATTGACAGAAGACAACGTGTAGTAGTTGATGGGGAGGCTTCAAACAGGAAATCGGTATTGAGTGGGGTACCACAGTGATCATTATTAGGACCTATATTATTCTTAATATATATCAACGATTTGGATGATGAAATAACAAGCAAGGTGTTGAAATTTGCGGATGATACAAAAGTGTTTAGAAAGATTAAAAGTGATGGAGATAGACAGCATTTACAAGATGATCTTGACAGGTTGATCAAATGGTCTGAAAAGTGGCAAATGCTGTTCAATTTGGGGAAATGTATATGCCTCCACACAGGGCATGGAACGAAGAGGTACAATATTCAATGGGGGGTACTGTACTAAGTACTACTGTAAAAGAAAAGGACTTAGGGTAACCATTAGTGCTGATATGAAGATTTCAGAGCAGTGCGGAATTGCAGCTTCAAAGGGAAATTAAATGCTTGGATTAATTAGGCGAAACATAACGTATAAGGAAAAATAGCTAATAATACCGCTGTACAAAACAATAGTTAGGCCTCATTTAAAATAAAAATGTATTCAAGCATGGAGACCATATCGCAGGAAGGACATAGATATGCTAGAAAGAGTGCAGAGGAGAGCAACTAAAAGTATACCAAAACTGAGGGATCTTAGTTACGAAATACGCCTAAAAATGCGGTTTAACAACACTAGAGACCAGGAGATTGAGAGGAGATCAGATAGAAATGTTTAAATATTGAAAAGATAGAAGGACTAGAGGACATGAACTTATATTAGCAAAGGAGCAGAGTAGACTGGATATAAGGAAGTTTTCATTTTCACAATGGACTGTAAATGAATGGAACAGATTACCTGCTGATTGTGTGGGTGCTAGTAGCGTGAATATGTTTAAAAATAAAATCGACACATACCTCAGACGGGCGGGATACAAATAGATAAAAGGGTCGGACTCTCGATAAGCCAAAGGGCTTCCTTGTCCACCTGCCACCTAGAGGTAATTCTCTGGGTGGCAATATTGTTAAATCTTGTTAAACCTTCCAACACTCCAGAAATTCCTGAGGGTCTATTTGATGTTGAATGTATCTCCCGGTCTCCCGGAATACAGGCAACTCTCCCGCAGTTTTGCTTAACATTTCCAGCACTCCCATCGTTTTCTGATGGCAAGATACGAGACTGCGCGACACGGGAAGGGTGATAAGCCGTTGGTGAATCTTCCGGAATAAAAACAGTTTGCAGGTATACTTCGGGGATTAATGTAAACAGTTAATTATTGCTATATATGTGTGACACCAGAGTCAACAAATATCAACCCTTGTCTATAAGATACAATTTTTCAGCAAATACAAATAGTACCGACACTGAAATGCCTGCATTCATTGGCAGAACAATATTACATACTACTATTATATTAGTATTAAGGAACTTGTACCGTCAAAGTCGTCATGGCTACACATATTGTATTGGAGACATAATTATCGTGAATACATCAACATTTAAACATTTTCTTAAGCACTTCTTACACACACAATTCTCAAAACAACGCCATTTAATAATTTTTCATACTAATAATTATTAGTTGACGTGGGATATATAATTGTACTTAGGTGTTAAAATTGAAGCGATGCAACACTCAATAAATATATAGTACAATATTCGAAGAGTTGAATTACACACTATGCGTCGCAAAACATCGCGTCTCGTTCAATTGATTTTACCAGTCGTGGTATGTACTTGGCAGATATCCTAAAACGTTTCGAAGCACGTGATCTGTAGCATATTTACGCCTAGCGCTTGTCAAGTCACACATGTCCTACATATACGTACGTAAAGGAATATACCAAAATTATGCACGGGTGTATCCTGAAATTGTACATTTTAAATGTGCAGAACCTGTACATAGAACGAATGAATCCAACAGGTAGGCCTACTTAGTAATTATTAATAATGTTTGTTTTCATTCGACCCACTACTTGTTGATGGCTGAAACTCGTTCGCTATACAACATAATGTTAAACTTCACTGTGTTATCTCAATAGTTCTGAGCCACAATTCTACGTACTTCCTCCAAAAATTATTAAAATTAATCAGAGTCATTAGTTTGATGTAGACTTATTGTCACTGTATCTGAGCTTAAATAACATTTCCGGGCAATATATTTTGTCGATATTTAGCGATATGAGAATTTAAAGGGAAAATAATGATGTGATGTACAAAACCTGCTACTGTCGATATATAAAAAGAAATAAAAAAGTCAACTTTTATTCCTTTACAGAAAGTAATCAATCCTTAACGTATATATATAGATACTGTAATAACGAAACTTTTGACGATGAATGGACGCAACATAAAAAGTAAAGCAACGTGATTATGTTACATTAGTCAGACCAACTTTGCTGCTTGGAGTAATGCTACTAAGGCAACGATGACAACACAATACTCTCACGATCGTCTTTACCACTTCTATCACTATCAATGCCTCCACCGCAATCGCGTCCCCCATCAATAAAACTATCATCACCATCAACGGCAGCGTAATCGCCACCACCACCTTCCTTGTCACCATCACCAGCGCCTCTATTGCAATTATCTCACTAACTAGAAACACTAGTGGAGGCCAGTTGTGCAGTGCGAAAGCTACGGTCTATCGACCAAGAGAACCCGCGTTCGAATCATGTGCTGCGATGTCAAACATCGGCAATTTCGTTCACTCCACATTGCTCCAGTTCACTCAACGGTATGAATAGGTGCCTGACAACATTACTGGTGGGTATTTATGTACGAATAGTCTTCGCGCATTAATTGCAGCGTGGAAGAATGCTTCCCAGAGAAGTTGAGATGGTGTCTGTGATCAAGACTGCCAGTGAGTAAAGTGTAAAACGCTTTGAACAGTCCTGAGAACTGGGTACTGCGCTGCATAAATCTGATCTATCTAACACCGTCATAATCGACGTCATCATCGTCGTTGTCGTCACCAACAACACCATCGCCAAGGCCACCGCCGATAACAGATCCATAGTTGCTTCGGTTGCAAAGGCAAACTACTGAATTATGCACAACCTGCTACACGATCGTCTCAGTAAACGCGTTGAATATGCAGACTCCTATTGAATTTCAAACAATGCGGTCATAAATTATAGAGCACAGTGTCGTCCGTTCTTCTGTAAATTTTCCCGTACATTCGACATTTCGGTGCGCCGCACATTGGCGACATTTCTGATTTTTTCAAACTTATAATATCGTTTATTGAGCTGAACTAATGTGACACACAAGCCGCTTTGTAGGGGATATAACATATGTAGATCTTTTCAATTATGTTTCATTGATCACTATTTCAACGACCGATTGCTAGTAGAAATGATGATCCGATTTTTGAGCCAGACAATCAAAATGAGATAGATATAGGTAGAATATGACAATTTATGAACAAAGCCTTTTACAGTAATGATACTAAAACAATGTCGAATAGACACATTCTCCCAAATCTGAAAGTATGAATGTCATTACAACGCAATATTACCGAAGAATAAACCTATGAAGGCAATACACCTTTAATTACATTAAATGTAAATGAATGACTATGAAGTTGTGTATCAATGCTATAATACATGTGATTGTTCCATGTCAGTAACATATTTCACAACTTGATATGTTACGTTTTGATCCGCGTGCTCTACTTTGAACAAGCGTGTTCGTTTTATATCCGGTTACCACATTTCAGTTATATGAAAACAATAATGTTCGTGACACCATTAATTCATATCCTCCTCTAAAAGGTTCAAACATAGTTTGTTTGGTTCAACTGATCTCCGATAACAGATCATATTGCCACATTGGTACACCTGGCAACTCTCCAGAAATACCAGGGAGTCTCGTTGATGTTGGATGTATCTCCGGATCTCCCGGAATACAGGCTAATCTCCCGCAGTTTTGATTAAAATGCCTAGCAGCACTCCCGTCGTTTTCTGATGGCAAGATACGAGACTGCGCGACACGGGAAGGGTCATTAGCCGTTGGTTAATCTTCCGGAATAAAAACAGTTTGCAGGTATACTTCTGGGATTAACGTAAACAGTTAATTACTGCTATATAGGTGTGACACCATAGTCAACAAATATCAACCCGTGTCTTCAAGTATTCAGCAAATACCAATAGTACCGACACTGATCGTTTTATATCCAGATACCACGGTTTAGTTATGTGAAAAAAAATGTGACAACATGAATTCTTCTACTCCTCTTAAAAGTTCTTAAATCTGAAAGTGTGAATGTCATTACAACACAATATTACCGATGAAAGAAATACACCTTTAATTACATGAAATGTACATGAATCGCTCTGGAGTAGTATAAATGACACAATGCATGTGAGTGTGCCATATCAGTAACACATTTCTCAACTTGATATTTTAGGATGAGATCAGCCTACTCTACTTTGCACAAGTGTGATCTTTCCATATCCTGTTACCACGGTTTAGTAATTTTTTGGTTCGATTATTCTCCGATAACAGATCATTTTGCCTCATTGGTTTATCTGCCAACTCTCCAGAAATTCCCGGGAGTCTCCTTGATTTTGGGTGTATCTCCCGGTCCGCTGAACCACTGGTGAATATTCAGGAATTAAAAAAAGTTTGCAGGTATACTTTGATTACTGCTATATATGTGTGACACTGTATTATATTAGTATTCAGGGATTTGTATAAACAGTTATGAGTTTAAGGGTGAGCTATAATTGTACTTTTTAAAATTGAAGCGATGCAACAATCGCTAAATACATCAGTACAATGTTAAATCATTGGCCTTTCTGTTTGAACAGTTGAATTTTACACCATGCGTCATAAATCGTCGCGTCTACTCCAATAATGTTTTACAGTCGTGGTACATATTTGACATACATCCATAAACGTTTCAAAGCATGTGATATGTAGCACCTATAAGCCCAGTACTTATTAAGTCATATATGTCCTACATATACGTACGTAAAAGAGTATGCCACAAATATGCAAGGGTGTATCCTGAAATCGTCAATGTTAAATGTAGAAAACCTACGTAAAATAGTAATGTATTACTAAAAATATGTAGGTGTATATCGTGGAGTTATGAAATTTAAATGTACGAAACTTTAACCTAGGATGAATGAATCATACATGTTGGCCTACTTAGTAATGATGTTTGTTTCCAGTCGATCCATCACTTGGTGATGGCTCAAACAAGTTTAGTATATAATTATACATACATTATATAAGGTGTATGTGTATATGTGTGTGTATGTCTGTGTGTGTATGTGTGTTTGTGTATGTGTGTGTATGTGTGTGTATGTGTGTGTGTGTGTGTGTGTGTCTGTGTGTGTGTCTGTGTGGGTGTCGTGCGTGCGTGTGTATGCGGTAATAATACGTGATTCAAAGCTTGTAATAACATTAATTTAAGCGACATAATAGTGGACAATCATGTATACACATACAGATAAAAACTCGTGCACACATATACATATCAAATATACACCTATTCACACACACACCCTTTGGCATGCACGCACGCACGCACACACGCACACACGCACACACACACACACACACACGTACATACGTATATAATATAGCAACTCGATTATAGTTAGGTACGCTGCCTTATACTGAAATTGCACGCTAACCGTTATTGTTTGTATAACGAACCGCACGATCCGGATCTGCTTTCAGGTGCTGATGATTTTACCCCGGTAAAGCTGTTTGTTGTTGAACGAAGTAGGATCGTAGTGGTTCATCCGTCGTGTTACGGTTCTCCAGCAGACCTCAACATCAACGGAGGTATGCATAGGGACATTTTGTCAGAATGTGATCATGTTTATGATAAATAGCAGCTTTTTTAAAACTGATTATTTTATCATGTGAATGTAACACGTATCATGTGTTGATACTATTGCACAACGTCATTGCTTAATCATTGTTGTCATCCTCATCGTCGTGATAACATTTATATACATCATCATCATCATCATCGTTGTCGTCGTCTTCTCTTTCACTACACTTTTCATCGTGGTTATTTCCGTTTTGGTAAAGTGTGTCTGCCTATTCGTCTTCATATTTTGGCATCAACTAGATGTTATTAGAAATTGGGCCTCACTTTTACTATATATATATACATATATATATATATATATATATATATGTATATATATATATATATATATATATATTATATATAGTAACAAGTGAGGCTTGTATGTATATTATATATATTTATATATATATATATATATGTGTGTGTGTGTGTGTGTATGTGTATGTGTGTGTGTGTTTGTGTGTGTGTGTGTGTGTGTGTGTGTGTGTGTGTGTGTGTGTGTGTGTGTGTGTGTGTGTGTGTGTGTGTGTGTGCTATTTCTGTATTATATCTACTTCATAGATAAGTTAAGATAGTGTTCGATTGAACAGTCTGCTGGTACTGCGTTATATAGGATTTTCTACTTTACTTTAGTATACATTCGACATATGGAAGTAGACGAAGTACACGGTTTTGTGTACTGGAGTGATGACAACCACTTGAAACGTGCAAGATTCGATGGCAGCGGAGTGACGACCGTCCTAACTCAAAGTAATGTGAACAGCAGCGATTGATCATTTGTTATGCTCATTGAATGTTTCTGAACGTGCTTTGAGTTGTACATTTTCGCTCGTTTTCTAGTGTTGGTTATAATAACTCCAAAAGCTATGAAAGGTAGTGTGAGCTGCCTGTACTTGAAAAACAACGAGTATGCATGTATACATATGAATATATATACAGTGTACATTATATGCATACATATATAAGGCGTATGAGACCGAATTTAACATTGCACATTAGGTGGAACAGTTCAGAGATACATTCTCGCTGAAGATTAAATCGTTGTCATATTCAACGTCTAGGGTACGGTACGAACGGTTCTGATGATGAGGAATAATTATATATATTTTTATGTTTTTTTCAGAAAGTCATATAGTTGACCTGGCTGTTGACCCACTTTCAAACACACTGTACACTATAAATTATTACCGTACCATTAGTGCGTTCAATTCAGATGGCACAGGAAACAGAACTGTTGTTGAAACTCATGACGGAAAAAGCGTGGTTGTGGATCCAAAAAGCAGGTAAGTTTTTCGTTCAATTCTCTCCATATATCCGGAGGATGCACAACGTCTTAAAATAGGACAACTGTTTAAAATGGTACACGTCTAGAAAAAAGTTTACGTTGGTAATGATGATAATGTTTATGATGATAATGATAATGACAATGACAATATCAATTTCAATAACGACGACAACGACGACGATGACTAAGACGATCAGGAAGACGGCGACGACGACGTTCATGGTAACATTAATAATAAAAATAATAACAAGAAAAATAGCAATAGCAATAACAATATAAAAATAATAACAATAGTAAGGGTAATAATAATGATAGTAATAATAAATTATATTTGTATAGCACAATGTGTAGGGATAAGAAAGTATTTTCAAAACCAATTAAAATACAATATAAAAAAAAAATTGCAATAATACAATTATCATTTTACATATAAAATGTTAATATAAATTTGAAAATTAATAACTTTTACAGCATATAATAACGGCAATATATTTTCGAGACTTAACTCTCTTAAATTAAACTATTTACTGTTTTAAAAGCAATCAGGTATAACAAAATTTATGTAGGTATTTAACATGCAACAGAAAATAAACCATGCAGTGATGATAGTTAGACGAAAAAATATTTTATAAATGTTCCTCAAATGCTTACTTAGAAAAAAATGTGTCTTAGATTGAGACTTGAACGTTTGAGAGAGTCAGCGACCTTCAAAAGGCGCGGTGTCGTTACGGAGAAACCCCGTCGTCCGTATCGATCCATGTTGTAACGTAGCACAATTACTGCATTGTCGTCCAGGTGCTAGGTCTGTAGAGAATGAGAGGAAAGAACCAACATCAGTACATATGATCAGGCGATAGAAATTAGATAGTTGTTAAAACAACGGAAAAATACATATATAGGGCGTACAAAAACATAACGATCAATAGGGTTGAGGAGACAGCTAAACCAATGTGGGTTGATGCTGAAGAAGTAAAACAGGGAAGAGTTACGAAATTATGACTGTTGGTGAACAAGAAAATTGTTGCGGCAAAATTAGACGATGCAATATACATACTTCTTAAAGTTGTATGTTGAGATAGTGGAAGGTATATTATTGTGGAAATAAACAATGCAAAAAGGGAAGATTTTAACTGTTTTTGGTATGATTTTCAGTTTGCTCTTTTATACTTCGAGTGATGGTGTCCATAAAGTAAATGTGGATGGAAGTGGAAATCAAGCGATAGTTGCAGTTGTGGGATTATATGGCGCAATAAACATCGACATAAAAACCAGCAGGATCTGTTGGACTAATAAGGGTAGGTACCTTCAAATTTGTATGAATATAAATTATTTATGTTTCAGTATGTGTGTAAGGGGCTGGTGGGCATGCGTGCGTGCGTGCGTGCATGCGTGTGTAGGTAAGTATATATGTATGTACGTACGTATGTATTATGTACGTATGTACGTACGCACGTACGCACGTACGCACGTACGCACGTACGCACGTATGCACGTATGCACGTATGCGTGTATGTATGTATACATGTATGTATATATCCATGCGTGCATGTATTTATGTACGTATGAATGTATGTACGTATGTATGTATGTATGCATGTATGAATGCATGTATGCATGTATGCATGTATGCATGTATGCATGTATGCATGTATGCATGTATGCATGTATGCACGTATCCACGCATGCACGCATGCACGCATGCACGCATGCACGCATGCACGCATGCACGCATGCACGCATGCACGTATGCACGTATGCACGTATGTATGTATGTACGTATGTACGTATGTCTGTATATGTGTGTGTGTATGTATGTATGTCTGTATGTGTGTATGTATGTATGTATGTATGTATGTATGTATGTATGTATGTATGTATGTATGTATGTATTTATGTATTTATGTATGTATGTATGTATGTATGTATGTATGTATGTAAGTACGTATTTACGTATGTATGTACGTATGTATGTATGTAATGACATATGCACGTATGTACATATATACGTATGTACGTATGGACGTGTGGACGTATGGACGTATGGACGTATGGACGTATGGACGTATGGACGTATGGACGTATGTATGTATATAGACGTATATATACGTATGTAAGTATGTACGTATGTATGTATATATACGCGCATGTATGCATATAAGAGTATATATGTGTGTATGTGTGTTTGCATTGATGTATATATGTATGTACGTATGTGTGTATATATATATATATATATATATATATATATATATGTATATAACCATGTGTGCATTTATGTATGTATGTGTGTATGTATGTGTGTATGTGTGTATGTGCGTATGTGCGTATGTGCGTATGTTCGTATGTGCGTATGTGCGTATGTACGTATGTACGTATGTATGTACGTTTGTACGTATGTGCGTATGTACACATGATTGTATGTATGTATGTATGTATGTATGTATGCACGTATTTACGTATATACGTATGCTTGTATGTGTGTACGTATGTAACTATGAACGTATGTACGTTTGAACGTATGTTCATATGTACGTATGTACGTATCTACGTATCTACGTATCTACGTATCTACGTACGTACGTAAGTACGTATGTACGTTTGTACGTATGTACGTATGTACGTGTGTACGTGTGTGCGTATGTACGTATGTACGTATGTACGTATGTACGTATGTATGCATGTAAGTGTATGTATGTGTGTATTTGTGTACGTGTGTATATAATTATGTGTGTATGTATGTATGTACGTATGTGTGTATGAGTGTATGTGTGTATGTGTGTGCGTGTGTGCGTGTGTGCGTGTGTGCGTGTGTGCGTGTGTGCGTGTGTGCGTGTGTGCGTGTGTGCGTGTGTGCGTGTGTGCGTGTGTGCGTGTGTGCGTGTATGTATGTATGTAAAGGTAAGTGAAGAATGTATATATGTGTGTGCGTGCGTGCTGATGTACGTAGTCACGTATGTACGCAAACACGTATGTACGTATTTAAAATATGTATGTTTTTTCGTGTATGCGAGTATGGGTGACGTACGTACTGGTGTAGTTAGAAGATAGTTACCTTTTTCATATTCGGACGTACGTCCGAATATGAAAATATTACTGACGTCTATCTACTAACTGTCGGAAGAAAAATGTGTTATTTATTTGTTTTTGATATGTCATGTTTTCTACGCGAGAGTATTGGTTTTGGGCTGTATACGTGCTCACTTCACATTATATTCAGAATAATAACAGCTTTTGTTACAGAATCGAGGCGCATAGGGTGCTCAGACTATTACGGAAATCAAAAACGCGACTACCCCACGTCTGGAAAACCGAATGAAATTGCATTTCGTAATGGAGTGGCCTACTACACGGAACAGAGTCCGAATAGGTAACACGTTGCTACTCCACTTGCAGCTATGACTGGCTCTACGTCGCGAATATCTTCCGCTGGGAATATGCAGCTAACTCAGGTTGTGAAATACACAATGCAATGTTGCTTAGTGAGAGGTAATAATACCTCGAATAATTACATACAATTGCATGAAGGGTAAGAATTAGTGTGTGTTATTATTATATATGTATATCGCTACTTCACATAGCCAATTTTATGTGCTTCTTGATTCCAACATTTTAGTGCTTCCTCTTATAGAGTTGTTTCACTCCAGCTGGAAGGAGGAGAAACTACCATTGTCGACCTTGGACAATACGGGTCGTCCGAATTAAGAGGTATTGCAGTACTGAAGGAAGACATAAAATGCAAAAAAGGTATTCGGTATTCCTTGCATGCCTGGTGTAGTATCGCATTGTGACTAAGTATTGCAGAAAAGGGGAGCATATTTCAAAATTGGTGGGCATATGTTCATGACACATCTGATCAAATAGTGTAATGCTTAGATTTATATGGGGTTTATGTAATGTGTATAGTATAAAAAACGTGCACTCGAGAGAAAGCTGAACAACCGGCATAACCTATTCCGACATCACACGCCAGCAAGTGACGACGGTAGAGAGGCCAGAACATGGACAACGGGCAACTTCTCCATGGTGAAGCCAGGCTGACACGTTCGTTCTTTCGACACACACACACACACACACACATATGGGATGACGCCAAACAAGAAGAGTCTGACGAGGCCATGATACTATTTATGTATTGTAAGTACACACATAGTGTTATAATACAATTTATATGATACATCATAACAACATTATGTTAAATATTATATCACATGTATGTTATATATTTGTTTTTTTGTTTTATAACATTAATTACTTAAACTCATGTTGTAAGACATGCATATGATATTAACCATTGTACAGATATATGTCTCAATAAAAACACACAACCTGCAATGGTAGATGGAATTATTTGTGAACAATAAATCTAAAACTAGATGCACTGGGTTCTTAGAAGGACTCATAATTAAGGATATATTTTAATTTATGTTGTCACGCATTAATGTTCTGGTATTCTCAGATACCCATCATATATTGTATATATTCTAATTGTCTTATGTAGTACAAGTTAAATGGATACTTACTGGATTAATACGTTTTAAACTTTAGTTTCAGAAAGCAACATGCAAGAGAGGACTAATATTATGGTTGAAAGTAACAACGTCAAGTTGGTCGGTAGGATGGGCATCGAAATGACGATGTGAGATCGTCAGAGAAGACCCGTTTTTCCTTCGCTGGATACATCATGTGGGTATAGTGTTTATGTAAGTATGAAGTGATGTTTCCTTGCAGCTACATTGTAATGTTATGTATCAGGCGAATCGTCGTACAAGCATAATGCCATTGTTATTCGATGGTTATACCTTCATGTCTGCCTAATTACCTAAGCTATAGCTAATGTAATAAATTTATTGGCCAATATCGTCGTCTAAGCTAAGACTACGATCATAGATCCACCGACAGCATGGATCCTGGATATCACAGAAGAGAAGGACATGTAGACGATCCTAGATCCACCGACCGCATGGATCCTGGAGATCACAGACGGGAAGGACACGTAGACGATCCTGGAGCTACCGACCGCGAGGATCCTGGAAATCACGGACGTGAAGACGAAGTGAAATCCCTACGTCTACCGACCGCGAGGATATCGCAGATCACAGGTAATTATGTAAGTAACAATTCCACAGACCGAGGGAAAGCTGAAGAAAGTAATCACACTATTGACACAGCAAGTCCCTGTTGACACTCATCGGCGGCGAGTTGAAAACGGTGATTGTACCACGTGTTAGAAGGACGCCAAAACGTCATCCCTGTGCTTAAGATGTGTAAGAGTAAATGTGAAATATGAGTGTGATACCGTAACGTAGCATAATAATTAAATCATACTATATACTTCTTGCGCTGCTGTACTAGAATACATAATATTGTTATAATGCATCCGATGTTGTATTTTTTAGATTTTCATTAAATGTTCAACATTGTACATACTCAGAAATTACCACTTAAAGAAATTTTAATTTGTCAATAATAAACTTTCATAGGGATACCACAATGATTACTATCGAGACGTATAGTATATTTATATGTAAGTACAACTTTGTTTCATTTAGAATGCTAACTTGTTTGGGTGCATGATATTTAAGCAGCCAAGTTACACATACAAAAGTTTCGACCTCAAGAATTACCCAAAATGTGTATTGTTGATAACAAAAACTAAATTGTGGAGATCTATTTGTACAAGATATTTATACCAACTAGATATGACGTACTCACTAGAGTCCTCTCGTCCACTCACTCAGGGAAGGTGAAAAGACGAGTAGAATATCCCTGCAGCGCAGACAACAAGAGAGGCAACATGAGCTCGCGTGTGCGCAACAGGTAAGGGTAATTATGAAACAACTGTTGGATAATGTTCCGTAGTATTATTAGTATATACATATATATATATATATGTGTGTGTGTGTGTGTGTGTGCGTTTGTGTGTGTATGTGAATGTGTGCGTGTGTGTGTGTGTGCGTATGTGTGCGTGTGTATGGGCATTTTAAAATGTATAATTGTTTCATCACTACCCCATATAGGTTTTTAAGTATGACAATTGTAGTAAACATAAACATAGTAGAAAATGTGACACTGACCTTGACATTATCCTTACCGTGAAGGTCGTGCCATTTTCAACAATGCAGAGAGGTTACTAAACTGTGAGCGACCGATTGCCTATTTTCCACAAAATACTATTGTACCCGCTTCCAAAATTAGCTATATTTAATACCACACATATCGCTATCATACAGCCTCATGTGCGCGGGTGGCAGCATTTGTGTATAAAATAACACAAATAATGCCAATAGATGTGGCAATAACAAAACAACTAACTCACTTGGATAAAGCCTCCTAATTTGACATTATTTTGACCTATTTCCAATTAGACATGTGCAGAAAGCTATTAATAATCACATCGTTAACAACATGTTTACAGAGTCTCTGCATCAGCACAAGAACACGTGACATGAACCAGCTATATCAACTTCACCGAAGGCGACTATTCCACACAGGCTCGAACATATGGCATAAGCACATCGTAGACGACGTCTACACAATCAGATTCGATATTGACTTAAACATATCACACATACATAAACAACAAAAAGGCACGGGAGGCGACGAAATGCGTGGAGATCCATTTCAAAGAACATAACCTACCTTGTCTTCAATACCTAACATTTACGAGAGCCCAACTCAATATATACTAGGCGTGGAATTTTAAAATGCCAACGCACATACACATCAGACGGTTTCGTCAATACGACTCTCAACGAGACGGTCTTGGTGATCACTTCAACATTATGGAATTTCTCTAGATACAATATGTCAAGACAGAAAATGTATTTATTTGAATAATATCAACATTTACATTCTGCGTTTTGCGGATAAACGCCTTATCGTTTGTGTATTGATATAATAATATAATGTTTGTTTGTTTAATTGTTCTTATGTATGTCTCCATTCATGTGTGCATGTATTTTAATATTGATGTGTAGGCCCCCCATACGTGTATATAAACACACTCACTCACGCACATTCACACTCACTCACTCTCTGACACACACACACACGCACATGCACACAACCATACACGTCATAAACACCTGCCTGTCTAAACGCACGCACACACATGCATGCACGCGCACACACGCGTGCGAACGCGCAAGCACATACACATACACACACAATGCGGCACGTTATTTTGTGTTATTTGATTAACAAAATAAATACGTGTATGTATTAGTATATGATATAGAGTTCTGTAACAACCTTGAATCAACTTGATAGATATTAAAGTCTATGTCATTATGTTGTTGACATTTGTTGTGTGAGGGACTGATCATACTACTTAATTTGCCGTGTATTTCTGTATGACAGTTGTTTGTTAATATTGATAGTATTCCTTCCTTGAGTAGCAAACATAGTTCTTCACCAGACTCAGGTTGGTGCCGTCTCCGCGAATTCATTCCACATGTAACCTCAAACTTAAATCATTCTATAACAAATGAATGATGGTCGGTTACATTGTATATTTGGGTGACCTTGTGGCGGAGCGACCCCCACACATGTGGAGAATTGTGATTTAGTTAGTAGTTATAATTTGGTTATCACGGGTCTTCCTTCTGCATAAATGAATGTATGCAAACAACGGGGACATACTGAGTTTTATGTGGAAGGAACAACCTAACTAATTAATTAATTAACCGTAGCTATTAGATCAATACATGTTTGGCTAGGAGGGTATGCGACTCGCGCATGCGCGTTATACACCGCTATATAAACAACAGCAGCAGCGGGATCGACCGGATTTATTTAAAATTCTTGGGGATTGTCCACGGAGTATCTTTAGCTTATTTGAATTTTTGATTTACAAAGTTATAATGTAGTTGTACTTGATGCTAGATTAGTTTGTTCATGTAGTATTATTCGAGTTTAGATTTTCCATCTTACCTCCCTTTAACGATCGGTGGACGTTTATTAGTTTTAGCAGCTTTAAATTGCTATGTGGTGGATTGTACCACAGGGATGTCACGGCAAAAACCGTATTGTATATTTACTGATTAAAGGTGTGACGCTTTTCCCTGGACAGTACACGAGGTTTTGCCATCAGGATTCTTCTTCAAATGATTGTGTGTGCAGGGATTTTAGGGCGGAAATAAATCGATGTACTTATGCTATGTGGTGGGCGGAGTGACCCCCACACATATGGTGAATTGAACATAGTAGCCAGTAGTGATTTATTTAGTAGTCATAATTTGGTTATTAAGGGTTGTCGCAGTGTGAAATTGCTTGCTAGCTGAAGTTATAGTGACGGTGAATAATCGATGTGTAACAAATTAATAACAATGATAAATAACAATAAAATTGCATGTCATTAATTTGGCCTATTTCACTCTATTCCTGACTTGCGTTGTTCCTTCTGCATAAATGTACATAGTACATTAGCAAATGCATGATCGTATTCATAAATATTGTAATAGTTGTACAGTACAAGAGCATTGCCATGATATGTGTTGATGGAAATAGTGAAACATTGAGAATGTTTTGTTTAATTAGTTAACGGAAGCAACCTCCTTGCTCTCATCATTTAGGATGATACAACTTTAGTGATGAACCAAAATAATTCATGACTGTAGTTTTTAGTATTGATAAAAAAAAATTGTTGTGAAGCGCTGTAGGACGCTCAAAACATTACCCCACTGAAAACACAATGGTAACGTTTTGAGCAAACTTTCAAAACACTACTTGTTTTCGGCTTACGCTCAAAACACTACTATTAAGTTCAAAACACTACACCTACATACGCTAAAACACTACTCAATTTCAAAAGTCTACCGTCAGAATATCTTACTAGCCAATTACATTAACACCTTTGGGAATCATCCTAAACATTAAGTTCGAGTTTGTAATTGTTTGAGCCAATTATACAATATAATTATTAGTTAGTGTGTAATTGTCATTATTATAATTAGTTATGGTTTGAGTTAGTTGAGGTTGTGGTTAAGGTTAGTTATACCATAATCGTTGGAACTAATTAGTCATTGTGATTAAGAATATTATTATAATTTGTTATGATTTAAGTCAAACGCGGTGGGTTATGTTTATATAGGAGTATGGTTTTTAACTTACTACACCGGTCTAGAAGGCCAGTTCCAAACGAGTGGTGCCATATACCAGGTTATGCAATATTTATGTCAAACATAATCTGCTCTTTGGGCAAAAATATGCCTAGCATTACACAGTAATTACGTTCGACTGCGATAAATGTGTCATTCAATGTGTGTGATAAACTCGAGAACACATGTGTCCTGCTTTATCAATATGTTTCCAAAGTAGCTTATATCCTCCCTTGGCACAAGAAACCTCGGTTTATTAATTATTACTTTTACCATGTATTAATGCTACACGTACACATAGTGGCGCCTTCTGGTGAGAACCTGTCCAATTTATAGTGTCCACAATAAGTATATAATGGAAATACATTCACTGTTTGTACACAACACAATAAGTCATGCAGAAAAATTAGTGTTTTGTATATATATATATATATATATCCATATTATATATGTATGTATGTATATATATATATATATATATGTGTGTGTGTGTGTATATACTTTTTTTTAAATATTGAAATGTTATTAAAATATTTATATAAATATTTTTGTTCAGTTAAGAAAGATAGAACAACAAAGGGACTTAAAGTAACATTAGTGAAGGAGCAGTGTAGATTAGATATAAGAAAGTTCTCATTTTCACAAAGAAATTTAAATGATTGAAACAGATTATCTGCTGATTGTGTGGGTGATAGTTGCGTGAATATGTTTAAAAATAAAATTGAAACGTACCTCAGAATTGTGGGATACACATACATAAAAAGGGTTGGACTCTCGATAAGCCAAAAGGCTCCCTTGTTCACCTGCCATCTAAAGTTAATTCTTGGCAATCTTGTTAAATCTTGTTAAAATGTTAAATATATATATGTATATATATATATATATACATATATATATATATATATATATCAAACTAAGATTATACATTTCTACAACATGTACATGAAAGACAGCAGGATGCGCGTAGTTCAGAAACAGCCAGACTTTCATACACTTTCGCTATGACACCAACCAGAACATATAAATGCTTGACAACACGGTGTCCAACTGCAACAACACAACATTATTGTACACGTCAATAAACATATTAATACCAACTAAAACAAACTGCACACAAAACAGTTCGGCACACTCCAACAAAAGCATTGTTCAAAGGCGTCTGCAATATCAGAATATATTGTAGGTGTCTATATGCAATACACGGTGTGCGTGTCGTTCTGTGCACAAATGAAGGTATGAACGGAGCGCATACTGTAATTTATGCAGTGGCCAGGACAAGCCTAGCGTGCGTATCGAGCTAACTGGCTGAGGCGATAATTACTTCCAGCTACGCGGGGTATTTGGCCTAGTGAAACCGCCCAGTGCCTTCAGCCAGTCACGCCTTCAGCCAATCACGACATGGCAGGATTAGGCTCCAGCCTTTGAATTGGATTAACGGTTAAGCCGCCACTTCTGCGTTGGGTAGCTGTGCGTCATGTCGTGTATTTCCTGATACTTCTAAATCCGCCCTCCTCCCCACCTTTCTGCCTATGCACGTTTAGTTAAACAACTATTGTACACCGTTGGTAGAACAAGAAGTTGGAAAATGTTGCAACGCTTTCCCAAATTTCGGTTTGAACACAGGGGCATATCCCCAATTGTTGAATGTGTTGGGTTTTGGTGCGTCGACAGGCTTTTTGTTTTACAAAGGGTATATTTCTCCTTATGTTTATACAGGATAGGCGGAATGGCCCCACCTTTTTTGTAATTGCATGTGTCTATTGGTGGTGGAATGTTTGTATTGTTTGCTTAGGTTTATATTCGTAGTGGTTTTATACCTCTATAGCGACAAATTATGTTTCATACGGTGGGGTGGTCACAGGTTCCTCTTGGTGACCTTGTGGCGGAATGGCCCCACCTTTTTTGTAATTGCATGTGTCTATTGGTGGTGGAATGTTTGTATTGTTTGCTTAGGTTTATATTCGTAGTGGTTTTATACCTCTATAGCGACAAATTATGTATGTTATATTGTCGTCATGTTGTAGGAATGTGTGCCTGAGAAACTTTGATGGGGCTGTACAAGGGTTCAGTTTCCCATCTGGGTTGCATGTTAGACATCACATTCCTACTATATTTATGCCCAAAAGTGGCTGCATTAGAAGCAATCCACTTTCCAATAAAAAACGTCATCCTTTGGCCAATTTCAATTCTCAAACTACATCGGACTTGTGTTGGTTATTGCATAACCATACACACACACTCACGCACAAACACATACACACACATACACACATATATGCACCCGCATACGCACACACGCACACGCACACGCACACGCACACGCACACGCACACGCACACGCACACGCACACACACACACATACACATACGTATACACACACACACACACACACACACACACACACACACACACACACACACACACATACACGACATATGCTTATTTAAACCAAACTAATAAGCAAATCACAAAAAAATGAAAAAGACGGTGCTCATCATTGTCTGTTTGTCTCTTCAGATAATCAGTGCAATGCCCTTTGTTGGTATGATTTTAACCTTTTATGACTGGAATTATGTTATTATTTTTACCTGATAAATAAGAAAACAAGTAGCATGCCCATCAAAAGAACATTTTATTATTTATTATTCTCAATTCACCGCAACTCAAAACGAAATTCGCATACTTATTAAATCGAATGTTATTCATAGCGCAATCAACCGTCATGGACCCTGCGGCAAAGGACTCTACCTTGTGTGACGGATACGACAAGAAAAATGCAAACCTGATAAGTCGTATGATAATTTGCTAACTTAGGCAATGTACCAGTATCTCCTACCATGTGGCAATATCCGCTAACAATATTCCCAATGAGTTCCGATCTACCAACTGACAATGCATTAAAAAAAAGACAACGTTAACTATTTTCATATACTGCCTTGTCCATTTGCTGGTCGCCGATAGAGCTCGAATGGTTTCAGTGTTTGAGAGAAGTACTTACTTATGCAATACTATTTGGCTCAGTAATTCTGACTGCTAACACAAAACATTCATTTAATCTTATGTACCGTTAATGTAATCGCGAACTGCAACACTCCCGCGCGTTTAGGCGGCAGACATAGTAATATGCATAATATATCAATGTGTTTACAGGACGCATGCGCAAGACATATGCGTACAAAAGCAACAGTTTTCAGTAGACGCCAAATTATCATCATAATATCTACCTTTATTAAAATATAATCCAAACAATGCTGACGTCTGCATCCGGCATATTAGCATGTCACTGAATCAAAGTCAAGTGTCACATATTTAGGGGTGACTTTAGACCAGATCCAGTCCAAACATCAGCATAGAAGAGAATGAAAAAATCCAAAACGCTATAAGGGAAGTAAGCAAACGGGACTGTATTATTATGGGAGATTTTAACCACGGGCATATACAATGGAAATATCTACAGAGTATGGGGAGTGAGGACCACAAGTTTTCAGTTTTAATTCAAGATACTTTCCTTTCTCAACATGTGATAGAACCAACCAGGGGTGAGAATGTGTTAGACGTAGTTTTGTCATCATATAATGAATTTATTGATAATGTAAAGATATGTGAGCTACTGGGGAGTAGTGATCACAACCATATATATTTTACCATCAAAGTAAAATCAGAAAGGAATAGTAAAAAGCAGTATAGGAGAAATTTCCACAATGGAAGGTATAAGGACATGAGGAAATTTTTAGCAAAGATATACTGGAATAACACACTCAAAAATAAGACAGCAACAGAATGCTGGGATATATTAAAGAGTAAAATTAAGAGCATATTCGATAAATTTGTATCCTTCAAAAAACAAGGAAAACGGTCCAAAAAGAAACACTTATCGAAAGAAGCCATTAGAAAAGTTCAAGATAAGGTCGGTCCTCTAGAAGAGAGTGCTGGAAATATAATATCACAGGGATTCTTAATGGCAGAAAACCTGAATTAGTACTTTAGTTCAGTGTTTACCAGAGAAGATATTAGTTCACTGCCAGTACCAGAGGCTATCTTCAAGGGGGCAGATTCAGACTACTTAGGACAATTAAATGTAACCCCGGAAATGGTAGCTAAGAAAATAAGGGCTATGAAGGCTAATAAATCACCTGGAGTGGATGGGATTCCACCCAAACTACTATTGGAAATTGTAGAACAAATTAGCGTACCACTTGCAACAATTTTCAATTTGTCATTAGAAGAGGGGGTGATTCCTTTAGAATGGAAAGAGGCAAACATTATACCGTTATTTAAAAAAGGTTCGAGAAACAAGTCAGAGAACTATACACCAGTGAGTTTAACATCAGTGATTTGCAAATTATTAGAAAGACTAATTAAAGATCACATGGTGGATTTTCTTGTTAAACATAACTTGATAAACCCATCTCAAAATGTGTTTTTTAAAACGAGGTCATGCTTAACAAATATGTTATGCTTTTTTGGAAGATATCACTCAGTGGGTAGATGAGGGATCACCTGTAGATATCGTCTACTTAGATTTTCAAAAAGCTTTCGACAAAATGCCACATCAATGATTACTGCTTAAACTAAAGATCCATGGCATAGGAAATGGTATAATAAACTGGATAAAAAATGGCTGATTGACAAAAGACAGCGTGTAGTAGTTGATGGGGAGGCTTCAAACTGGATATCGGTATTGAGTGGGGTACCACAGCGATCAGTACTAGGACCTATATTATTGTTAATATATACCAACGATTTGGATAAAGAAATAACAAGCAAGGTGTTAAAATTTGCGGATGATACAAAAGTGTTTAGAAGGATTAAAAGTGATGGAGAAAGACAACATTTACATGATGATCTTGACAAGTTGATTAAATGGTCTGAAATGTGGCAAATGCTGTTCAATTTTGGGAAATGTAAATGCTTCCACGCAGGGCATGGGAACAAAGAGGTAGAATATACAATGGGGGGGGGGTACTTACTAAGTACTAGTGTAAAAGAAAAGGACTTAGGGTTAACCATTAGTGCTGATATGAAGGTTTCAGGGTAGTGCGGAATTTTAGCTTCAAAGGGAAATCAAATCCTTGGATTAATTAGGCGAAACATAACGTATAAGGAAAAAGAGCTAATAATACCGCTGTACAAAATAATAGTTAGGCCTAATTTAGAATATTGTATTCAAGCGTGGAGGCCATATCGCAGGAAGGACATAGATATGCTAGAAAGAGGGCACAGCAACTAAAATGATACCAAAACTGAGGGATCTTAGTTACGAAATACGCCTACAAAAAATGTGGCTTAACAACACTAGAGACCAGGAGATTGAGAGGAGATCAGATAGAAGTGCTTAACAATGAATGGTTATGACAATATTGATAGAAATATGTTTTTCTCAGTTAAGAAAGATAGAAGGACTAGAGGACATGAAGTTACATTAGCAAAGGAGCAGTGTAGATTATATATAAGAACGTTTTCATTTTCACAAAGGACTGTACATGAATGGAACATATTATCTGCTGATTGTGTGAGTGGTAGTAGCGTGAATATGTTTAAAAATGTAATCGACGCACACCTCAAAAGGGCGGGATACACATAGATAAAATGGTCGGACTCTCGATAAGCCAAAGTGCTTCCTTGTCCACCTGCCACCTAGAGTTAATTATCTGGGTGGCAATCTTGTTAAATCTTTCTGGTGATATTATAGCTTCTAATAACCTATCTAAAACTTCAAATAAACTTTTTTTTAACAGGAACGCCAGAAAGTTTAGTATCAAAACAAAAACTACTAGTCTCTGCTTTGATCCGATGTCATTTTGATTAGACATGTTCAGCTTGGTGTAGTGGATTATCGAAAACAAATAAGTGCAGAATGCAGTGTACACAGAATAAGATTATCAGATTTATGTTAAATGCTCCACCGAGGTTCCATGTTGGTGCTAATAAATTTAAGACCGTTGGAATACTCCCTGTTGAATATAGAGTAGAACTGTTAAAATTTGACAACATATTCAATATTGTCAATGGTAATGCACCTGCATATTTAAGAGCAAATGTTGAAGTGTAAAGGTTTCTGGACAAACTTATTTCCTTACAGGCCTATGCCACTGGAACAACTTGCTAATCGAATTTTTTTTACGTATATAATATTTTTTTAATCTTTATATTTATATATTTATTTGGTATTGTTTTTTATTATAATTACTTATTCACTAGTTTTGTTAGGACTACATTGGAAGTAAGTATACTATGGGTGTTTTTATGTGCTATCTCGTTATTATATATATGTGTAATTTTTTTAAACTATGTAATGCGTGTATATAATTTTACTGAATAAACTCACTCACTCACAACGCATCTAGCCAATACGCGTATTACTATTAGTAGTAGAATTGATCGCATGAATTACTGCTATGACGCAAACAAACGGCATTCACACTATCATGTGAATACAATGTCATACATGTGTATAACAACCGATTGATTGAGCCGTGATGTACTTTTGTATGTTCTTCGGTGAAAAGGGAATTCGCTACACAACTGACATTGTTTCCGGTGGTACATCGTTTCAATCTTGACCAATTTCCACGAAGAACTGTAATAAATGTTTTGGTCTACGGCAATCTATAATTGTGTCAAGTGTGACCGATGAATGCGACATCGAACTGGGAATGTCAAGATGACAATTAAAACGTAAACGTATTGAGTGTGCAACGCGAGGCGAGATATACCTTCCCGTTCGGTATGTGTGATTTCATTTTACTTAACGGATATGTAAAGACAAACTAAAACACAAACCTGTGTTGTAACAATAAAACAACCGAGATGTATTCGGAACTATATCACATGTAGTCGTATTATATATGATTGTTATTCAATATGGACGCAGCTGATATGTATTCGGAACTATATCACATATAGTCGTATTATATATGATTGTTATTCAATATGGACGCAGCTGAGATGTATTCGGAACTATATCACATGTAGTCGTATTATATATGATTGTTATTCAATATGGACGCAGCTGAGATGTATTCGGAACTATATCACATATAGTCGTATTATATATGATTGTTATTCAATATGGACGCAGCTGAGATGTATTCGGAACTATATCACATGGAGTCGTATTATATATGATTGTTATTCAATATGGACGCAGCTGAGATGTATTCGGAACTATATCACATATAGTCGTATTATATATGATTGTTATTCAATATGGATGAAGCTGAGATGTATTCGGAACTATATCACATATAGTCGTATTATATATGATTGTTATTCAATATGGACGTAGCTGAGATGTATTCGGAACTATATCACATGGAGTCGTATTATATATGATTGTTATTCAATATGGACGCAGCTGAGATGTACTCGGAACTATATCACATATAGTCGTATTATATATTATTGTTATTCAATATAGTCGCAGCTGAGTATTTCGTGGCGAAGCCTGCTACCATCAGCGCAGTGCTCATCTCAAGTATAGTATTGAACTCTATTGTGATAGCTGTGATCTTGAAATATCCACAGCTTCGTGAAGATCGCACGACGTTATTCGTGTTCTTGCTGACGCTGTCTGATCTGGCCAGTGGTCCCACGACGATCCCTGCAGCTCTTTGTTCGAAGGCGACTCCACAAATACGGCATATGGTCCAATACCTGCACATGATGCAATAAATCCTTTCAACATGGTTCGGCGTGGTATCACTGCACAGTCTGTGCTGGGTGACCGTGTGCAAGATGGTTGACATTGCCAAGAGCCTACGATACGAGCAACTACTCACTCGAAATCGATGTTACTTTGAGGTGGTTGACAGGTGCAATATTTGTAATACACTAAAGCTATTTTTCTAGATTGGGACCTCACTAATTGTTTTTGCAGTTTCTCGTTTGATCGCGTTCAATCCAAATGAAGCCGCTTTGTTCTGACATACCCATCAACGACTTTACATTCGATTTGTTCCAGCAAAATTTTTTCGATAATATGTTTTGTTGTTCCCCTTCTCACTGTGTATCACTAATCTCGGCAATGCATAAGGATGGGAATGGCATTTCTGGCTTTTATCGGTTCATGGCAACTTGGATCTATATGTTAATTTTTTTCCGCGAATAGTCTAGTTTACTTATTAATATTCAGGTCAGTGCGAAAGAAGACGGCATAAATGTTTTCGGAAATATTTAAAACATGTACCAAAGTTAAATAATAACATATGTATGTTTCCATTTATTGGTAAATTTCATCAATACTAACACGTGCTATCTGGATTCCCATATAACAAGTCAGGATGTCTTTTTGTTCTTGCAGCATATCACCGTCAGTTTCGCCTGTTTGCAAATTACATTCTGCAAGCGTGCTACCGGACCATTTTAGTATTCTTTAGTTTCTCCCTCGGAGCCTGCGTTACAGCATCAACGGGAGCACGTCCTCTTTGACGTGTGTAAATGTATCATGATGCAATGGTGGAATTCAATCCTGTTTCTGCTACTTCATCGTAAGTATAATAATGTCAACGTCATATACGTAGCTGGATCTTTCAGAAATGGCCAACGTATTGCAAATTAAAAATTTCGGTTTGGAGTTCTGATTGGTTTGCCAAAATTATGTGACTTATATTTGTTTTCGGTGTCATCACAGAAATAACATTTCCCTTTACAAACTAACCATTGGATGTATTCATGGATTCGTGGTTGTGTTCAGGCTATTGCAGTTAGCTTGTGGGTGTTTTTTTTATACAAACTACAGTAAGTTAGCTGTCTTTGTTTAATAAGTAGAATTCGTGGGTGCATGTGAATGCTGGAGATTTTGGGATGGGTCGGTTTTCAATTTTCAAAAAATATGTATGCAATAGTTGTTTCCATGCAAAATTCGGGTCTGTTGTCAATGCAAATGTTTGGAGTGTTGATCCTTTTCCAGTACACCAAAGTTCGTTAATGTGTATGTATCTATTGGCATGAATGTGACGCTGGCTTTTACACTTTTACGCTTACAATGAGTTGTGTCAACAGAGAAAATGCCCAATTTATAAAAAAATGACATCGATTGTAATCGATTGCATTGAATAGGAATCAAGCATTATTGGTTAAACAAATATTTCAGTCATATTTATTCGTGACTGGTATGAACAATGGCGGCATATTCATTACAGTAGATATTAAAAACCTAACACGTTTTTATATCTTGCTACAATATATGAACATGCCATTGCAATGCCACGCTGTCAGGCTTGTTGTGAATGTCACACTTTGTGATGCGATGTAGTTTATGTAAGTGAGTATATGTTTGTTATTTCTTCGGTAAACGTTGATTACAAAAGAGCATGTCAAACCACGAGTGTTTCCAATAAGCATGCGCGCGCCAGTCAGATTGTCGACTTTCAATAGATTGATATAGCGTCCAATAACCTGTTGCACCCTTTTAAAGGATCAGCGCAAATATAATTGTATTGGTCAATACTTAAAACAGTCGTATAGCCATCGCGTTTCATACAATTGAGAATAATGACACACACGTTGCCTCGGCAACGTTGCACACTTATGTGGTTCGCTTGCGTGTCATAACAAGTGCGTGCTTACAACGATGTAGATCGGATATCAGATGATATCATTGCTTAATGAGAAAGTTAAATCAATGATATAAATTGCTTGTCAAAAATATTAACAATATGACAATATTTACATGAAAACGTGTGCGCATGAAATAAAAAGAGAGTTGTACTTATAATTATACATTATAATAATAAGGTTGGTCTCTGGATAATCAATGGTTTCCTTACCCACTTTCCATTATTTATTATTAAGATGACTGGTCAAGTGTGAATTTCAATCATTTAGTAATGTATTAAATTGCAATAATGAAAAAGTTGCAGTAGTGCGCTGGGAATAAAATGCACCATCCGCAGGTTCGAGTATATTTTTGACGCAAACGACGTTTTTATGTGAGCACTTTAGCCATCGCGATGCCACATAGAGAACACATTCTGGCGAAGAAAGAACAGTGAAGCCAATTAAATATGAGAGAGCCGACCGGCGATCAACAGAGACTCCAGCTACAATCTTATCGAAATTTCAAGGAACAAGTGTCCTGCGAAGGACCCCACGAAGAGTTGTTCAGTACACCGCTGATGAAGGCATCATGAAGATATCGAAAGCTACATAGGATTATTATCGTTTGTACCTATAACAGCGCAGTCGACAGATATTGCCATCGGTTAATAATTTAAAGTTGACTACATTTGGATGAGTGAATTAAAATTTTTTTTTCACGAAATGCCGGATTCATATCATATTTTGCTACTAAAATAAAGGTAAAATTTAGCGTCTATTACAAGCCGACGATGGCATACGAATTTAGAACACATCTAGCCAATGAACGGATATTGATTGATTCGCGTTATGATTGTTGTATACAAACACATATGTGGGCACACATATGATTAACAAGCGATCGAATAGGACGTCATTTGGGTATATGGATGAAATCAAAATTCGCCACATTAATACAGTTGTGTACACTCCTCGAGTGTAGACGTACTATGCACTTGAAAGAATGATATACACATACACAATATTGGATGCAATAACAAAACTGAGCGAATGGATGTGTCGTGTCACCTACTTGCCGGGGATCATGGATTCCTGGGGATCATTATTACATACGCTGATTCGCTTTAAATAGCGTATTCAACATGGTGCCGGTACGTCGACTCATAGATATTTCATATGTATGAATCGCTGGAATGTACGATTTGGTTTACAGCAAACGACTAACATGTTGGGCCTGACCATCGGACGACATTTATAACTGAATCTTTGTGGATGACAATGACCAGGTAAACGTACCAACATTTGATCAATAAGTTGATGAGAGTTATGCATTCCCGTCTGACTTACATGTTTATTTTTTCTTGACGATTTCGTGACGAAGCAATTTTGTTGGTGTTTTTTGCAAAACAACTATGATGCATACTTAGTTGCACATATTATTCAGTATGGATACACGTGAATATTTCGTTGCGAAGCCTGCTTTCATCAGCGCAGTGACCGTGACGAACATTATATTAAACTCTGTTGTGATAACAATGATCTTGAAATATTCACAGCTGCGTGAATATCGCACGACATTATTCATGTTCTCGCTGACGTTGTCTGATCTGGCCAGCGGTTGCACGACAGTGCCGCTGGTTGCTCGAAGGCGACCCCAAATGCACGTGGCATGCTCTCTTATCTGCCTATGATCTATTCAAATCCGTCCACTGGGTTCACCTTGGTGTCGCTGCACAGTTTGTGCTTGGTGATAATGTGTAAGATGGTCGCCATAACGAAGCCGCTACAATACGAACAATTACTCACTCGAAATCGATGTCACTGTATAATATCTGTAACGTGGCTGACATGCGCATTTGTTGCAACTCCATCGGTAGATCAAGCATCATCGTTGAGAATTACCCGTCAATTGTGTTGACAATATGCTTGGTTGTTCTCCTTTTCATTTTGTCGTCTTTTTAATACTGATCGTTGTAATGCTGACAAAGGAAACTGGCCTTGCTATTTGGAATCAGTTCATGGCCATGTGGATCTATATGCTTACTTCTTTCTTCATTTACTCCTTTTCCGATCAGTGCGAAAGAAAAACCGCGTACTGTTTTCTGAATATTCTCAATATTTGCAATTCTTGTTTAAACGTGTCTACCAATGCAAAGATGACTTCGCATCTTCAACCAGTCTACGGTATTATTCTCCATTTAAACGTTTACCAGTTTAATCGTTCCATTCAAGGTTGGAACATGTGTTTATTTACACGACAGCGACACGCCATCTTTAAGTGCTTACTAACGTTTAAATATTGAAGTTTTGTCCCGCATGTCCACATCCATGATGACGTTCGGGAGGTTATGTATTTGTGTATATGTATATAGTTGACTGTTAACCCTACCACTGATAAAAGGGTGCTTTTAAGGCACTCTCCATCAATGCTGTCGCGATGAAATGTATTAATACTATGTAAACCATTCTATGGACAATAAATGTTTTCAATTTCAATAATAGTAGTATATGAACGCTGTTTAAAATTATTCTTAGATTATCTGTTTAAATATTCAGTGACAATTTTATAAACACTCTTCGAACAACATAATATTTTTTTAATTTTGAAATATATTTGAAGAATACTTCTTACAATTTTAATATAAATTGATACGGAAGAAATAAGCTGTATGTTTTGTTGGAGGGAAATAACTTGATATATATATATATATATATATCATATATATAAATATATATATATATCAAGTTATTACCCACCAACAAAATGTACGGCTTACTTCTTTATATATATATATATATATATATATATATATATATATATATATATGTGTGTGTGTGTGTGTATACAAGTTACCTTAATATGTAAGTGGTAGGCCAAAAGTTGTATGTGTCATTCGCGCGGTTTCAACACAAAACAATATTTATAACATATCAGAATAATTGGCTTGATGGCATATATATATATATATATATATATATATATATATATATATATATATGTATGTATATATATATGTGATAAATATATAGATACATATATATATATATATATTATATATATATATATATATGTTTGATTCTCACGAAACCTGGACACATTTGTCTTATTTTAGAACATGTTCCACCATTCAAGTATAATTCAAATGATACGGACAACTAATTCGCCATATGATGTGTAATAAATGTGGTCAAACAATGTGGAACAATGATTACTCTATCGTGAATGACTCATTTTTGATAATTATATTCGTGTAAATACTATTTCACCGATACCACGCAAAATCCAACGTTCCGTGTGCATTAAACGATGAAAGAAACATGATTTATTCCACTATTAAATATGATATGAAAACCTTAAAATACACTAGAAATGTATGCATGAATAAATCATGTCTAATCCCAGTAAATGTTTGCTGAGATCATCTTTCTCCGAAAAATATAAAAATGGTCAGCAAATGCGATACCACGCGAAAACATTTGAATGGCAAATAACTCAGTCACATATATACATTATTAATATATATTTGACCTACATATTGCATTCAGGTTAGTTAGTTTACACGTGATCAAAAAGAAATGCTCCCCACTACAAACCATTGGTAAGATATACCGACTTAACTCGCTAATCGATACCCGCGAATACGATACCACGGGAAACGCAATTTGTCTCGACATGAAATAACACATTAATGTCACCTAACTGTTAAACCCTGAGCTTCAGACCCTTAGCTTCATACCGATCAACGTTCCGCATAAATGTATTGTGTAGATTCATGTTAAATGAGAAAGCCTTACGCTTGATTGGTGCATAACTAAGCGCATGCCCATGTTCTGTTGCCTAGAATAAGCCAATCTCAACTATGCGTTTCGCGTGGTAACGTTGAATATGTGTTTTGCGTGGTATCACCGGTCTCTCATAATATTCCTCCTGCAGGAATGTGTTAACATAGTTTGCACATTTAAATATAACAGTGCAATGAGGATGACACAATACTATGCTTTGGAAACGTAGTTTTGACAAAACAACATAATCAAGTTGTTACTTTATTGTGTCTTGACATTTAACACAATAGTGAGGTTAACTATTATGATTTCGTTGTCGGTAATATACTAAACATCGATATGTGATTTCATAACACATAATGTACTGATCTTCTCATTAATGCAAGTAACCAAACATTGTAAATTAATAGCAGCATGTGCTGTCTATGCATTCTTTTTCGTGCACATCTATGCGTTTCGTGGGGTATAAATTATTACACAAACAACGTATATAATATAGAATATATATATATACATATTCAATACCAAGCAGCTCTTAGTATTCACGACTTCGTGCTCTGATTCAATTTCAAACGCATTTCGGCTGGAAACTGTTGTTTTGGAGAAGATACAAAATGCTAAGTATTGTTGTGAAACGACACTTTGTGAACTTGTCTGCGATGTATGTGTCGGAGACCACCATAAGACAGATGCTTATATAATTGTTTGAAATAAAATATCAGCCAATTGGTTCTTTTCTTAAGACTGCTATGCAATATGACCTAAATATTATTTGTTCTATGAATGTAGTAGTGAGGTGGTATTATTTGTTCTATGAATGTACTAGTGAGGTAGTGTTATTTGTTCTATGAATGTAGTAGTGAGGTAGTGTTATTTGTTCTATGAATGTAGTAGTGAGGTAGTGTTATTTGTTCTATGAATGTAATAGTGAGGTAGTGTTATTTGTTCTATGAATGTAATAGTGAGGTAGTGTTATTTGTTCTATGAATGTAGTAGTGAGGTAGTGTTATTTGTTATATGAATGTAGTAGTGAGGTAGTGTTATTTGTTCTATGAATGTAATAGTGAGGTAGTGTTATTTGTTCTATGAATGTAATAGTGAGGTAGTGTTATTTGTTCTATGAATGTAGTAGTGAGGTAGTGTTATTTGTTATATGAATGTAGTAGTGAGGTGGTATTATTTGTTCTATGAATGTACTAGTGAGGTAGTGTTATTTGTTCTATGAATGTAGTAGTGAGGTAGTGTTATTTGTTCTATGAATGTAGTAGTGAGGTAGTGTTATTTGTTCTATGAATGTAATAGTGAGGTAGTGTTATTTGTTCTATGAATGTAATAGTGAGGTAGTGTTATTTGTTCTATGAATGTAGTAGTGAGGTAGTGTTATTTGTTATATGAATGTAGTAGTGAGGTAGTGTTATTTGTTCTATAAATGTAATAGTGAGGTAGTGTTATTTGTTCTATGAATGTAGTTGTGAGGTAGTGTTATTTGTTCTATAAATGTAATAGTGAGGTAGTGTTATTTGTTCTATGAATGTAGTAGTGAGGAGGTGTGCGGCACTGCTTCCATACAGTTGACAGCGCTAATAGCATGTAACATCCGCAAGGTATAATAACCCACCACAGTATATTGTAACACTGACATAATTTGTATTTCGCACTGAATTCCAGATGAATTTTCATGTATGACTCGTCGCGAAAACACAGTTATTGAGCATGCAAGATAAGATATAAGATTCCGGAAAATTCGTCAACAAGATACGACAATTTTAACACAAAATAATACTCAAGGAACACTTCCAAAGTAAAAATAAAGCAACATTTTCATCACTGAATTTTATTTAATATTATGCATCATAAATATAAAGTGATAAGATTAAGCAACGTTCGTATAACTGCATTGAATCTCGGTAAATTAACTCCACTACAACGTGGAAACAAGTGCAAACCATATATTCAGTCATTACACCGTGATGACACTCGACGTGACGACGGCCAGCATAGTGCCAACGGAACTCGTGACGTCTGCATCGACGTCAGTGACGTAAGCATACAAATTAACATCAAAATTGCAGTTTACCTCAAATATTTATGTTCAGTTGGCTAAAATATGATGGTAGATGCGGTTCCGGTTTTAGCCCTTTAGATGCTGTAACAATGATTGCTGCATAGTGTTGTAACTTCGACACATCTCGACATGCACCGATCCTGCAAGATCGAACAAACACGTCAACTGGTGATACAAATGCAGGGTGAATAATACCTAATAATGTTCTATAGTTTGGGAATAAAGATCAGTTTATCGGGAATATGTTAACTTTATATATATATATATATATTATATATATATATATATATATATATATAACTTATGTACATAGACGCATTATATATATATATATATATATGCATTGTATACATTGTATTTCATGTTTATATGTACATAAGTTATATATTCCCGATATACTGACTTTTATACACACACACTCACACACAAACACACACACACACACACACACAATAGTAAATATAATATGCCATAATAATTGAACCTTTGCATATTATTAACGCGCTAAGCATGTTACATAAGATGTATCAATTATAAATTAAATATTTTTGTTAAATTAAATCTTACTTAACAATACAAAAATATGTAATTGAGCGATAGAATAAATCGATAGCAAACAGGTTGAAATAAGTAAGGAGATTGTTACCACTGCTGATTTTGACGTCATTATGTTGCATGGTCCAATGCACGAATGATACCGGAAGAAACACATGTGAAGACAACGGTGAAGGTACGTCGGTCCAGGGACGTCGTTGTAGGAAGCCGTGGCAACGGAGACCAGTAGAACGGACACAACCTGTGACATACGATATCATAGCAGACGGATGCCGCAATATAATGATCACGTGCGGCCTTTTCCGATTATGTGTGGAAAGACGCCACGGACTCACACAATTACACCTGCACGCGATTGCCAAAGGTGCAACTTTATATATATATATATATATATATATATATATATATATATATATATATATATATATATATATATGCAATTCATTACCGGTATCTGTATTACGCAACCAACTATGCAGCATAGTGTGTGTATTATACATATTTTGATATAAAAATAAAAGTACATATATTAATAAAATCTACAAAAATATAGATGGTTTTGCGCAATAGAATCAAAATAAAACTACAATCTAACTACAACATCTTATCCCGTCGCGACGTACTATCGATATCCACTTTACCTCACTCTTCACAGTTACAATAACCAGCTCACTTCGCCAGGCATCAAGTATCAACTTATACACACGATTTATAATTATTAATACTTATAATCATATACACACCGTTGCCAGCAACGGCGGCGGAAGCACTGAACTATTTAGCTGTGATACTTATAATCAATAAACATTATGGAATGCAACAGGGAACTAATGTATACTTGCTGCTGTATAATTCTACCGTAGCACAATACAATCATGAGCAGAGAGAACTAAGCAGCTAAGTCAGCTTCACGTCTAAAGAACTTTTTTTTAACTGCCACAAGATGTCCTTGTCATATTTATTCTATTATATTCTATTCGGATATAATAATTGACCAATACATTAAAACACGTTTGGGAAAAGCCAGGTCAGCATTTGCAAATATCCAACGGCTATGGAAATCCTCAGTATACTCCAGAAAAACAAAGCTAAGAATCTACAAGAGCAATGTCCTCTCTGTGCTCCTGTACGGTCAGAGTGCTGGCACATGATACAGCAAGACACCAATAGACTCTCCAACTTCCACAACACCTGCCTAAGGAAGATAATGAAAGTATACTGGCCCGAGACCATTTCCAACACAAGACTCCACCAAGCAACAAAACAACAACAGATTTGCCTCACCCTGAAAAAGAGGAGGTGGATATGGCTCGGTCATGACTACAGGATGAGCAGCTACATTCCAGCAAAGACAGCATGGACCTGGATGCCAGAAGGAAATAGGAAAAGAGGCAGACCAAAAACAACTTGGCGACGAACAATTGAAGAAGAACTAAAGAATGCTGGGCTGACCTGGGGCACAGCAGCAAGGAAAGCCCAAGACAGATGGGTCTGGCGAGATCTAATGCAAGTCTTATATGCAACACGGCACGAAGAGGATAAGTAAGTAAGTAAGTAACATTTTGGCTATTACGTCATTTAGTCATTTTCATGTATTTGCAAATAAGAGTTAGATTTAATATCGGGATTCATCCCTTATCAAGATAAACAATCAATTATATCAAATTGCAACAACATCATGATGAACTTATATGTAAATACTTCTAAACGACAACCCTTTTATGTGTTTAAAATGTATCGCCAATCGGTACTTGGTAGTAGTCTTACAATACCTCCAAGTTAGGATATCAACCAGTAGATTAGCATTCTTGATAAAACATTGCATTGTAATCAATTGTAATCTCCTTACCAGCAAAATTGTTCTCATTTTGGCGGAGCAAGAGGAATGATAGTGCTTCCTCTGAAACATACATTAACCATAAGATAATAGCCTATACATGTATATGTATATATATATATATACATACATATATATATATATATATACGTATATATATATACATATATATATATATATATACATACATATATATATATATATATATATATACATATATATATATATATGTATATATATATGTGTATGTATATGTATATATATATATATATATATATATGTATATATATATATATGTTTATATATATATATATATATATATATATATTTATATGTATATATATGTATATATATATATATATATATATTATATGTATGTATTTATTACTAGTATTATTATATCTTCTGCTCCCTTATGGAAGCAGCAGGTAACATTTCTACACCATTTAATTATTCTTCCTAATTTCTTCCCATCCATTGTCATCTTTAGTAACAGTAAACCAATATTTTTAAATTAAAAACTAATCATTTAATAGTTAGTGTCACTAAGCCTATTCACATGCAAAGAATCCGGCCAATTCATGTATAACAACTAGGCTAACTTCATCGCTTACTTGTTACGATTATACTTGTTAACATCTTGCAATTTAGCTTACCTATTGAAAACGTTTTAAGCGAAGACTAGATTTTCCTTCAAGTGATTCAGACGGCAATGATTAGTCAATTTGTTCTCTGACTCCTCGGAACTGGTCCGTGTGCTTTGCTTTATATGGCTTGAAAAAGGCCGCGAATGTACCACGTGGGTCGTGGTATTTGCTCAGAATAACAACTCCAATAACCTGACTTGTCTAAGTGGGGAGGAGTAATCGTGGCATGTACTTGAAGACACCACACGTACAGATGGTTCTGCGCGCGTGCACTGGCAGACAACAAAGTTGCCATGATTTCGATGATCAAACAATGATTCATGAAAGTCGTGATGACATTGTCAGTCACAGTCCAAAGAATGTATTTATTAATCATGTATTGCTCTGAATATGATGTACGTTCATGACTTATATAGAGGACACAAAAACTGGTACAATGATCCTGACATATAAACGGCGGTTATTGTAATTATAACGTATCAATATTGTGTTGTTTTCGGTTGTATTCAATATAGAATAAAAACGGTTGAGTTTCGATTTTAATCATTTGTATTGCATCTATGTACTATGTTTTCATCACCATTGACTGGTCACGACTCTCAAAATTATTGAAATATCCATTACACAGTTACGTTGATAATAGCATAGACAATCATCTCCATAATATAAATACATAGAATACCAGCGCTTTGTGTTCTGTTTTCAATAGCTGCAATTACGATTGATTGAACTGGACACATTGCACAACCGGTTGTGCGACAGGTTTATCAAAAATGACGAGAGTTTACTTATCATTTACTGTTTACTTATCATATTAGCGTGTGCGCGTGTGCGCGTGTGCGCGTGTGCGCGTGTGCGCGTGTGCGCGTGTGCGTGTGTGGAGTGTGCGAGTGTCCGTCGATGAACGTACATACGTACATACTCTGAAAAGTACCCCCTTTGTTGTTTCGAAAAGCCAATTTTACAGGTCAAACCACACTCTTTATTCGTTTGGGTCACGCTGACCGATAAAGTCTGGAAAACAATGAATATGCATTATAATCTGTCAAGTCAAGCACTAAGCGGCCGAGTGTATTTAGCATGAGCAGGAAAACACGTCAGCCAGCTCAGCAACGCAAACTATGCGACTTCACCTATTAGGCGCCTGCCTCTTTGGCAACAATCTACCGTCTCGTCAACGTAGTTCGTGTTGGCGCATTTAAAATACAGTTTATGGAGCGTGTGACTAGCTATTTATGTTCTGTTTACAACGCTAACATCAATATTGTGGAAGTGTTGTATGACGCAGCACATTCATATAATTATTCTTGTGAAATAGTGTTAAGTTTGAAACGCTGTGCCTTTAGCTTGGAAGATATGTGTGTTGCATTTAGTAATGTTTGTATGCGTTGAAATGTCAAACAAGGAGTTGACGTCAACATCAATGTTTAATGAAATATGACGCCGCCAGCCAGTTTGTATGTTATAGTAAAAATATAAAATAATATACTTTGAGGTAATAGTTGTGATGACATTCGTGGACTTTGGAAATACTGGAATAGCTACCACTAAACTATGTCAACGATAATCTAAATACGTTTGTTAAGCATTTGACGTAGCTAAGCTGGTGATTATTGTAATTAAATATATTGACGCTGACAAAGTCGTAAACACTAAGGATTACACGCGTGATTTAAAAAAATATATATAACTATTGTGACAGCATATGAACCACTAAATGTGTTTTATTGAAATTGTCTTATACGAACTATATCAATAATGTGGTGAAGATTATACACGATCTGATCGTTAGTTCCTACATAACATATTGTTTTTTAAGACAGAAGAATTCGGTGGAAACCGAATTACATTTAATTGATAGATAAGCACTTTGCTGGACGTTCTTCAGGATAGTTCATTTCTATGCGAATGAGTGTTTTTATACATATTCAATACGTGATTTTTCCTTGCAGAAGTTTTCGTCACATGTACTGAAAAAGTTGGTATGCTACACTGACGTAAGCTTCTACAAGGTAAATGTTCACGTATTCGATATCAATAAAAGAACTCATTTGCATGGAAGATGAACACTTTGTTTGTGGAAAAGATGCGCACACAGTTCCTTGCGTCAATCGTTGGAGCTAGATGTACAACATTGTTTAAATGAATGTAGGTACTATACCGATTCTGAGCTCCATAACTTGCAAAGTAAACTAAATATAAATAATACTCTGTCTACAATAACAGTTAATTGTAAAAGCATATCAACTGGAATATAGTTTGAAATCACTCAATTTTAATTTTGACTGTAACCGAAACCTGGTTAAAGCCAATGGAAAACACTAACATTTATAATATCACAGGATATACCTTCTTGTCAAAAACAAGAATAGGAAAAAGAGGTGGAGGAGTAGGCATGTCTATTTCTGACAGGTTCAACTTCAGAATACGAGATGACTTATGCACGAACTCTGAGGAGTGTCCTTGCGAAACATTATTTATAGAGATATAAGTCGACTATATAAAAATTGTGATTGGCACATTATATAGACCCCCTGATACCAATGAACAGTTCATAGACCTATTACGAAAAGTCTCAAATGAACGGAAACAATGCATATTAATGGCAGACTTCAATGTCGACTTACTAAAGACATATACAAACTGTCAAAATAACAGACTTGGGCATACTGTGTTTGCTCGTGCATTCTACCCAACAATTAGTAAATCAACAAGAGTCACGCAACAAACAGCAACACTGATTGACAATATTATAACTAACATTCATGAATATTCCATGACATCTGGAATTCTATATAATGACATATCAGACCACTATCCAGTATTTAATTTTTATATTATTGGCATTCGAAAACAGGAAGAATACACGACTATTTACAAACGTATGACAAATCCAGAAAGTATTAATAAGCTAAATTCAGAGTTGCAAAATACAAACTGGGAAGAGATGTACAAGGATCCTTGCACTGCATATGACACTTTCCCAGAAATACTTAACACAAAAATTAATGAATGTTTACCAAAAAGGAAAATTAAGGTAAAGACCTATAAAACTGAGAGGCTCACTAAATGAGTACTGAAATCATGCAGACAAGAAAACAACTTATTCAAAAAGTTTAAGAAAAATCCTACCACAGAAAACGAGACTATCTATAAAAAATATAAAAACAAACTGACTCATGTAATCAGACAGTCAAAGAAAAAATATTTCAAAGATAAATTTGACCTACATAAGAAAGATGGTAGGAAAACATGGAGTACCATCAATTACGTTTTAAATCAAAGAACAAAAAGACTATGATAAATGAAAAATGTATTACTTCTGCTGGTACCCATTGCACAAACAAACAAGAAATTGTAGATCAGTTCAACAATTACTTTACTAACATTGGTCATAGCCTGAATGTAAAGCTAACTAAAACAGGAAACGACCCCACACAATATGTAAAAAACAACACTGCAAGTTTCTTCTGTCGACCCACTAACCGTAATTAAATAATAAATATAGTAAGATCATCAAATTAAAAAAGTCAAGTGGATATGATAATATAGATCCATAAGTAGTGCAACAAATTATACCACAAATTGCAAACCAACTTGTATACATATTCAATTAATCAGTAAAGACTGGCATTGTTCCAAACAAACTTAAGATAGCAAAAGTCATACCACTGTATAAAAATGAAAACCCTGAACTATTCAAAAATTATAGACCAATTTCTATCCTCCCATGCTTCTCAACTAGAACGCATAATATACAATAGGCTTTACAGTTTTTTAACAAATCAAAATATATAATCTGAAAAGCAATACGGATTCAGAACAAATTATTCTACATACATAACACTAATTGATTTGGCTGATAAAATATCTAGTAACATTGATAATAAAAAATACACCATAGGTGTATTCCTTGACCTCTCTAAGGTTTTTGACACAATAGATCATGATATATTAATAAAAAAATTCAATGCTATGGTGTAAGAGGTACTACCTGCAACTGGTTTGAAAGATATCTTAAGAACAGAAAACAGTATGTATCGTACAATAAGTCTGAATCAGAATATAAGGAAATCTCATGCGGAATTCCGCAAGGATCAATATTAGGTCCGTTACTTTTCATCCTATGTATAAATGATATTGAATATGTATCGGATGTTTTAAATCCTATACTTTTTGCAGAAGACACTAGTCTTTTTCATGCCCATACATGCTTTGACACACTTATTGAAGAAGTAAATGTGCAACTAAAAAAAATCTCCATGTGGTTTAATACCAATAAGCTTTCATTAAACACAAAAGAGACTAATTTTATTATATTCACAACAAACAGGAAGAAATACAGTATTGAAAAAGCTGAAATAAAAATAGATGGAATAAATCATGTCCAATTCATTAAATTTATCGGTATAATTATAGATGAACACTTAAATTGGAAGAATCGCATTGACAGTATATCAAATAAAATAGCACGTAATGTAGGAATGCTAAACAAACTAAAACACTTTCTTCCTATCTCCATTATGAAAACTATTTACACTACATTAATTTCATCACATTTACAGTATTGTACACTACAATGGGCAAATTCACATAGCACAAACCTAAGCAAACTAAAAATACTACAGAAGAAAGCTATTCGGATAATCACATTATCTCAATATACTGCACACTCAAATCCACTGTTCGCGAAGTTAAAACTATTAAAATTGAACGATATATACAAACATCAGTTCGCTATTTTTATGTATAAAGCAATAAATAAACAACTCCCAGATAATATGTCATCAATGTTATTGCGAACTGATATTGTACATAAACACAAGCTGAGAAACCATGATGCATATTACATCCACCAAATAAGAACAAACACAAGGACATTTACAACAAATTATTCAGGACCAATATTATGGAATGCACTACCTCAAAACTTACAAATAATTGTATCCATCAATCAATTTAAGAAGAAACTCAAAGAGCTGTTATTGTCAAAATATCATTAATTCTTCTTATAATTTTTTAAATATCGTAACTTATAAATTAACCATAAGCATACCATCATTTTATTATGGTATAAATGATTAAGTTTGTATTCATGTTTTACTTGAAAATTAGTTAATTTATTCTTTATATATTATGTTATAATGAGTGCAATTTAATTAGTAGTCAACCTGTTCTATTTATGTATTGTTAGTAATGTATATGTATGTGTATACATTAACTGCATCTATGGGGTGATTTATTCACTTTGTTCCAGAAGACCTTACTGTCTTACTTTTAGGCTTTAATTTTATGGAACAAGGAAACTATTGTTAAATTATGTTTTTATAATCCATTGTACATGTGTTCACTAATTTGTACTTGTAACCGAAATAAAGTTCATTCATTCATTCATTCATTCAGATTACGTACACCAGTGAAAAGGTTCGTGCTGTCAATGGTAGTCGTCTACAAAGACCATACCAGAAGTACCGCTGTCACAGATGGGGTTTGCGCTATTGATACTTTTTAAAATCACTATTTGAGTTCAGATGAACAAAAATAAAGCCAATACCAATCGACACAAAAACATGAATAAAAACAATATTGATTTAACTAAGCCCGAATAAAAATCCCACATGATGTAATTACTGGAAGAACAAACGTACTAAAATAACATGCGTGCGTGCGTGCGTGTGTGTGTGTGTGTGTGTGTGTGTGTGTGTGTGTGTGTGTGTGTGTGTGTGTGTGTGTGTGTGTGTGTGTGTGTGTGTGTGTGTGTGTGTGTGCCTGTATGGTTGATTGTATTTTTAAAACATGCATCATTCAATGGATACGGTGGAACTTAACTCTTCAAGGGTGATGGCGATAGTTAACACGGTCTGGTTTTCCGTCACCTATTTGTGATCACATGTGTGAATTGCACCCTTGAACTTTGCTACGAACGGACTTTATTTCGGACGCGCACTTCACAGGGCGACATCCGGTACAGTAGGTCAACTAAGCAAGATATTAAGTGTACACTTTAGGATTCCAATTTAAATTTTATTTGACAGAGCCGATTAACACTTGGGTACTTGTACACAAAGTTACGTATTACTATGCGGGTTTAAGGACAAAACGCAATGAACGCTTGACCAGTAGGCCTATGAAATTGTTATATAGACACGTGTTGAGCTATGATACTATCGAATTTATAAAAAAGGTGATCAATCCACATTGAACTACATGCAAAGAAGAGCGTTTGTTTTCATAACGGGATAAGCGCCATACGTTTTTTGTAATCAAATCGCGATACATCCATTTTCAGTCAATAACAAGATTTAATAAGATTGCCATCCAGAGAATTAACTCTAGATGGCAGGTGGACAAGGAAGCCCTTTGGCTTATCGAGAGTCCAGCCCTTTTATCTACATATATCCAGCCCTTCTGAGGTATGTGTCGATTTTATTTTTAAACATATTCACACTACTAGCACCCACACAATCATCAGATAATCTGTTCCATTCATTCACAGTCCTTTGTGAATATGAGAACTTACGTCTAATCTACACTGCTCCTTTACTAATGTAACTTCATGTCCTCTAGTCTTTCTATCTTTCTTAACTGAAAAAAACATACTTCTATCAATATTTTCATAACCATTCAATATCTTAAACACTTCTATCTGATCTCCTCTCAATCTCCTGGTCTCTAGTGTTGTTAAACCACATTCTTTTAGGCGTTTTTCATAACTAAGATCCCTAAGTTTTTGTATAATTTTAGTCGCTCACCTCTGTACTCTTTCTAGCATATATATGTCCTTCTTGCGGTATGGCCTCCACGTTTGTAAACAATATTCTAAATGAGGCCTAACTATTGTTTTGTAAAGCGGATTTGATTTCCTTTCGAAGCTGCAATTCCACACTGCTCTGAAACCTTCATGTCAGCACTAATTGTCAGCCCTAAGTCTTTTTCTTTTACAGTAGTACTTTGTACAGTTCCCCCCATTGTATATTCTACATATTCGTTGCCATATCCTGTGTGAAGGCATTTACATTTCCCAAAATGTAACAACATTTGCCACTTTTCAGACCATTTGATCAACCTGTCAAGATCATCTTGTAAATGCTGTCTATCTCCATCACTTTTAATCCTTCTAAACACTTTTGTATCATTTGCAAATTTCAACACCTTGCTAGCTATATCATCGGCCAAATCGTTTATATATATTAAGAATAACATAGGACCCATTACTGATCCCTGTGGAACCCCATTCAAAACTGATTTCCAGTTTGAAGCCTCCCCATCAACAACTACCCGTTGTCTTCTGTCAATCAGCCATCTTTCTATCCAGTTAATTATACCATTGCCTATGCCATGAGCCTTTAGTTTAAGCAGTAGTCTTTGATGTGGCACTTTGTCGAAAGCTTTTTGAAAATCTAAGTAGATGATATCTACTGGTGATCCATCATCTACCCACTGAGAGATATCTGAGAGATATCCAAAAAACATAACGTATTTGTTAAGCATGACCTCGATTTTAGAAACCCATGTTGAGATGGGTTTATCAAGTTATGTTTAACAAGAAAATTCACCATGTGATCTTTAATTAGTCTTTCTAATAATTTACAAATATCCGATGTTAAACTGACTGGTCTATAATTATTTGACTTCTTTCTCGAACCTTTTTTTAAATAACGGTATACTGTTTGCTTCTTTCCATTCTAAAGGAACCACTCCCTCTTCTAATGACAAGTTATAAACTGTTGCAAGCGGTATGCTAATTTGTTCTACAATTTCCAATAGTAGTTTTGGTGGAATACCATCCACTCCAGGTGATTTATTATCCTTCATAACCCTAATTTTCTTAGCTACCATTTCTGGGGTTACAATTAACTGTCTTAAATAGTCTGATTCTGCCCCCTTGAACTTAGCCTCTGGTATTGGCAGTGAACTAGTGTCTTCTCTGGTAAACACCGAACTAAAATACTCATTCAGGTCTTCTGCCATTAAGAATCCTTCTGATGTTATATTTCCAGCACTATCTGCTAGAGGACCGACCTTATCCTGAACTTTCTGTTTGCTTCGATCATACGCATAAAAACTCTTGCTGTCTTGTTTTATATTACAAGCTAATTTATGTTCATAGCTTCTCTTTGAATTTATAATTTCAGCTGTAGCTTGGCTTAGTGCTTCTCTATAAATGTTGTAGTCTTCGTCATTTCCAGTACATCTATATGACTTCCACATCATTTGTTTATACTTAATTTTTATAATGGCTTCTTTCGATAAGTATTTCTTTCTGGTCCGTTTCCCTTGTTTTTTGAAGGGAACAAATGTATCTACGATGCACTCTATTTCATTCTTTAAGATATTCCAGCATTCTGTTGCTGTCTTATTCTTCAGTGTGTTATTCCAGTCTATCTTTGCTAAATGACCGCCGCCTTACCACACGCGCACCTACGCGGAGTGACGGCGTGCTCTGTATGGATATTTACCACAGTTTGATCACAGAAACTTGTAATATCACATTTTGCGTAACAAATCTGCAACACGTATTTCAGAATGTGCTATCATGCTGTGATTTTGGCTTCTTAATTAACATCAACTATTCTTACAAGTTAATTTTTTAATTTTGAGGATGAAACACGAGATTGACTTTATTCTCAAAACTAATAAAATGGATGTATCGCGTTTTCCCCTGAAACCGTTCTTTAAAAATAATAATTTAAAACTGTATTGTAGCATCCGCATATGGACAACATATTCTCAGGACGGCCACCACGGAAAGCGAACGAAGGTGAGTTTACTCAATAAAATAAATAAATAAAAGTACTTATATAGCGCCCGATCAATTGAAATTGCTCTCGGGCGCTTTACATACATGCACACGTATATACATAACACGAAATGCTAACTAAAAAATAAATATGCAACAAATATAACATTACCTTAAATATACCAAAACAAATAAGAAAAAGAGATCATTAAAAAACTTTTAAAATAAATATAGTTTTTGTAAGAAAAATAGTTTATTGTAAACACGTCTGTTGACACCGTCGCCTCCCAGAATGCGAATGCCCGTTTGAAGGAAGCTAATAGAGGCACGTTTTATGCAAAGTTTATTTCATTAAATAAAGAGCAAACAATCACACTCAACACTCACGCTGTATTGCCAAACATAATAATCTGACTCGGCACCATACAACAATTATGTTTGACAGTAATCCAGGCTACATCGTTTCAACACTGATTGTGTGCCATTTTTACGAGTGCTCCTCAGACGTCCCGACGGCGAGGAATACTGCCAAAATATTAATGATGATTCAGAGTGACAACGCAGATGTAAATTAAACATTGGCAGATATTCTCATATGTTAAGCCCACAATCCAGTTATCCAACCGCATTTATGTACGACGTATAAACACGTGCAACGTATAAACATGTGCAACGTATAAATACGTGCAACTCCACAATCATAACCAATCCACGAATATCATTTAAATATTACAGTGCTATGCCTGTGAATGTTGGTTGTATTGGTTCAACCTTATCTAAGGTTTCACTTACGATATAACAGCCATGTTACTCTATGCTATTCATATTTTAATCAACATGTTCTGAAACGTTCACTTCAGCACGAATTAATTCCTCAAACTCTGTTTTATTCGTTTATAATAAGGTTTATGTCACTGCGAGGTTTATCGTACCCATTTCCTGTTACCTGTCACTTACATTTATTATTTCATACATATACTCGGAATTCGTTTCCTTACAGTATATAATATTCAGTAGAGCAGAAGAAGCGAATGATAAATGCAAACGAATTTTTGTCCTCAGTCATGGAGTGTTGAGTAAACTTACTTTCGTTCGCTTTCCGTCGTGTCTGTCAGAAGCGCCCGGAGTCGCCGTCCTGTGAATTAATCCGCCCAGAAAAGCAACATCGCATAAGTATTAGTCAATGTATTGGCTCATGGAAAATACCCACAAATGAATATACCGGTACAAATTAGCATAAATTAAATAATAATGATACTATACCTTTGTGCCGACTATCCCCCTAATAGTGCAGCGGCTAAGGGATATGATTGTGCACGTTTTGACAAAAGCATGAAAATTGGTACACAAGAAGTTTATGATGTATATATTCATATAAAACGAGGTACCCATCGCCATCGAAATGGTATCTAGCCGCCATCTTGATTTTTAAAATGGCAGCCATGGAAATTTATTAACCACGTTGCTCAGCTTCTAAGCCACATAGAAACATGTTCTTGGTATTTAAACCATCATTTACAGGGTCAAAGAATTCATTTCTACCACAGGCCGTATCCTCAGGTGAACGCCATATTTGAATTAAAGATGGCCGCCATGGAAATTTATTAACCAAGTCGTTCAACTTCTAAGCAACATAGAAACATGTTCTTTGTGTCTAAACCATCATTTTCAGGGTCAAGGAATCCATTTCTACCACATGCCATATTCTCAGATGACCGCCATATTGAAATTAAAGATGGCCGCCATGGAAATATATTAACAAAGTCGCTCAACTTCTAAGCAAAATAGAAACATGATTTTTGTTGTGTCTAAACCAACATAGTCAGGGTCAAGGAATTCATCCATGCCACATACTGTATCCTCCCATGACGGCCGTAATAAAATACAAGATGGCCGGCATGCAAAATTCAATATGTCAAGTTAGTTTTGTGAAAAGTGTCGATGATGGTGTCAACAATTGAAGACATGGGCAACCAATTCCTTGAAGATAGCGGTGATATGCTGACACCTGATAGAAGTGTCGTCATGAACAATGACGGCGTGCAAACAGTCTACACAGCTGAGGATATCGGGAAAAGACAAAACAAAAGCTACGTGGAGGACAGACTAAAAGGCACACCTAGCAAACTACTCAGTGTTATTATCTCGAAAAACAAATCGCCCATCTTTAGTACGCCTCATGCAAAGCAAACATCAAGTAGCAAAGAGCAATTTGCATCATTGAAGACAAACTACAATCTATTTGCAAAGCCCTACATAGCTTGCCAGAACAAACAAGAAGACCTAGACTGTTTCTTTCAACAGGAAAATCAGGCGTGTCCTCCGTCTTTTTCTGATATGGAACAACTCCGACTTGGATATAAATCTGACTTACTGGAATGCCTAAAGAAGTATGATTCCTCATCAGAGAATGCTCCAGATGTCGATGCAAAGGTGTTGGATGGCGCTACCATCATACACATGCTCAGGCAAGGGGCTAGTCGGGCACATGATGATTATGCTCAGCAAATATTTGTTCCATATATTACCTCCCAGCTAGCAGTCAGTTAGGTCGACATTGTATGGGATAGGTATTTTGCTGACAGTCTCAAGCAATCAACAAGGGAACGCCGAGTACATAACAGAACAACACAATGGCAGAGAGTTCTTGCAGGAACCCCTATTTCAGCAAAATGGGAGAGTTTTCTGAAGATAGAGCAGAACAAAGATGAGCTATTTCGTTATTTGTCAGAATGTATCAGATCATACGATGCCGGTGGAAAGATGACACACTTGTGACTGCAAACCAGAATGACATTGGAGACACAGAGTACCTTCAGCCGTGCACACACGAACAAGCGGACACGCTCAGGTTACTCCATGTGGCACATTGCGTGAAACAACGACTTCCAAAATGGCCGTTAGGACAGTGGATACAGATGTGGTTGTTTTGGCAGTGGACCATTTCCATGCTCTTGGGATCGATGAACTGTGGGTCAACTTCGGCGTTGGTATTCACTTTCGTCATATTGCAGTTCATGCTATTGCAAACAAATTCGGTTTTGTTGAAATCTAGAGCATTAATGCTGTTTCGTGTCCTGAGCGGGTGTGACTCTGTCTCCTGCTTCCTCGGCCGAGGGAAGAAGTCGACATAGTTGGCGTGGACGGCATGACCGTCTGTAACAGATGCCTCCCTCTCATCACAACCGGAAGAAGTCGACCCACCTACTCTAGATGAGGTTGAAAGGTTCGCCGTCTTCATGTACAGTATGACGTGTACACTTACTAAGGTGGACGAAGCAAGATCGTAAATCTCCGCCCACGGATCCCGTACTAATGAGAATGTCCCGCTAACCAAAGCCGCATTGTTCCAGCATGTCAGACATGCTGTGTACCAGGCCGGATATATGTGGTTACAAGTTCTGCCAAGTCCTGGACACCGGGGTTGGAGTCCAAGTGACACAGGATGGAAACCATTCTGGACTGACCTACCAGAGGCATCAATGTCGTGCTATGAGCTAGTGCACTGCGGGTGCAGAAATGAATTTCTTGACCCTGAAAATGATGGTTTAGATACCAAGAACATGTTTCTATGTTACTTAGTAGTTAAGCAACGGTGTCGCACTTACATTTATCCGGCCGTTTAATTTTATCCGGGTGATGTTTATGTGCATATGTAAGGCATACTATTTGGCACCAGTAGATCACGTAGTGATAAATAATATCCAGTACTTAAATATGCTTCATTTGTTGTCGTAGTACGAGCGTTATAGTTAGAGTACATAAATATAATTTGCTGTTTCAGATTTATGACCAATGTATAAGAGTAAGTCACGTGACGTGTGCGTGGAGAGGAAACATTTTATAATTTATGTATGCATATATAGACATATATGTAAATATATATAGGTGTGTGTGTATGTGTGTGTGTGTGTGTGTGTGTGTGTGTGTGTGTGTGTGTGTGTGTGTGTGTGTGTGTGTGTGTGTGTGTGTGTGTGTGTGTGTGTGTGTGTGTACATATAAACATACATAACGTCCGGATAAATAGAAACGCGACATGCTGATGCTAAATGCATTCCCCTAGATACGCGCACGCGCAGAAACGTCACCCGGATATTATTTAACACCCGGATAAATGTAAGCGCGACAACGTAGTTAATATATTTCCATGGCGGCCATCTTGAATTCCAATATGGCGGTCATCTAAGGATACAGCATGTGGCGAAAATCGATTCCTTGATCCTGAAAGTGATGGTTTATACACCAAGAACATATTTCTATGTTGCTTAGAAGTTGAGCGACTTGGTTAATAAATTTATATGGCGGCCATCTTTAATTCCAAAACAGCGGTCATCTGAGGCAGAAATTAATTCATTGACCCTAAAAATGATGTTTAGACACCAAGACCGTGTTTATGTATATGGCTATGGGTACCTAGCTTTTTATGAATATATATATCATAAACTACATGTGTGCCAATGTTTATGCTTTTATCAAAAAGTGAACAATTCGTCAAATTTGTGGCTCTTAGCCGCTGTATTGTAAGGAATATGAGCTGAATTATTAAACCATTTTAGCAGTGCGAAAAATGCCGTATCGCTAATGATTACGTTTCTGTGACACACCGGGGAAAATGTCCCTGTGGTAAATCCTGGTGCTGAAAGTTTTCAGAATATATCATTTCTGGAAAGGTGCGAACTTGATTTGAAGAGCATAATCGGGCTCGAGAATGTTAATGACGCGGTCTTGAAAATTCAACAGTCCCCACGGCCCTGAAAATTCAAACAAATGGGTATTGTTTTGTTTACAAAATATCGCTATATGTTCAGGTGATTTTAAAATAATGAGGCGTTCTTTCTAGATTGTGGGTTCAGCGACAGAGTTGCTCGCTTGCCAATGCTAAGCAATGATTTAGGATCAACATGATTTTTTGAAAGGGATTAGCTGAGTTGCGTGGGGATTTTAAAAAAAATAACCAAATAGGGTGGATGCTGCATCGACTGGGCACGATCATTAATGGTGACTATGTTATATTTGAGACAATATGTGACCGGAAGCCAGATGCTAAGAAACGAAGAGCCTTGAGAACAACAACTAAGAGCTAAATATCGCCGAGGGAAGGTACGGCTTCCCGTTCAGAGGGCGACGAAGTGTTTTGGTAACGCAGATACATACATCGTCCGAATGTTCCGTATATATTAAAAATGTAGTTTAGATTTTGGCAGGAAACGACTGTAGGACGTTTGTAACGCTCACTCATTCAAAATGGTCTAGTGTTTTCAACCTTAGTTGAAAACACTCTAGACACTTCTCGTGCTGAAAATGTGTCAAATTTCTCGCATTTGAACTTCGTGTTAGAACCATAACTTTAATACAATACATTTGAACAGTTCACATTTAATATTACAAATATGCGAAACTTCATAACATGTTTTTTAATAAAGACAATCAAAATGTTATTTAAAAAATCATCACCTTTGAAATGCGGCACTGTATTTTGAAGTTAATCTGAAAACACTATGGGATGTTTTGAACTGAGGTTCAAAACACTACTTTAGTGTTTAAGATTGTGATATTTTCGACATTATTACACTGGCCGTATCTCGATGTAATACGAATTTTGACTTGTGACTGTCAAAAAAATACGTTTGATGATATGCAAGTTCCCTATAAATGGTTGAAATGAGGCATAAATATATGACGTAGCCTGGCAGTAAGTGCTATTTAATAATTTCCGCTGAATAATTGGCAACTATGGCTAAGTATATTTAGTAATTTGGTAGATGTCAACGTTCCGGAACAATACCAATGCCGTAAGTCAGATAATTAATGTTAAATGTTATAAGAATTTATACGGATTTACACTAAATGTATATGATAATTTCGGATTTCAACACAACACATATGCAAGTGTATATATAACTACAAAACCTTTCCAATCAATAATGATACATCTCTGATCAAAGATGTATCGCGATCATCATGTTTGTTCGATCACAACGAAAACATTGTGAGCATCCTGTCTAAAACGGTTATGAAGATGAATATTCCTCTTGACACGTGATCGTGGACACTTGTCTTGCACGTATCACATCTATGTTGATGAGGTAATGTTTACATGTTGTGACAGGCTGAGAGGCAAGATCGCCCCATGCCCTAATTGACAACAATTGTAGTCGCAACGTATTTCATCTTCAAGCGTAATGGTCAAAGTTCTGGCATGCCGCCACAGATCAATGTTTGACACATTTAACCAAAACAATTGTGTGTATGTGTGCGTGTGTAAATGTGTGAGTGAGAACGTACGTGCGTGCGCGTGTTTGTGTATGTGCAGTTGTGCACGCGTGCGCGTGCATGTGTTGCATGCGCGTGCCTGTATTTGTGCGTTGTGCGTGTGCGTGTGCATGTGTGTGTGTGTGCGTGTGTGTGTGTGTGTGTGTGTGTGTGTGTGTGTGTGTGTGTGTGTGTGTGTGTGTGTGTGTGTGTGTGTGTGTGTGTGTGTGTGTGTGTGTGTGTGTGTGAAAGAGAGTGTGTGTGTGTATGTGTGTGTGTGTGTGTGTGTGTGTATGTGTGTGTGTGTGTGTGTGTGTGTGTGTGTGTGTGTGTGTGTGTGTGTGTGTGTGTGTGTGTGTGTGTGTGTGTGTGTGTGTGTGTGTGTGTGCTCGTGTGCATGTAACCGTGTGACTTTGCGTGCGTGGGTATGCGGTTGACCTATGTATGTGTGCGTGTGTAATTGCTTGCGGGCGTATGCTCGCGCATATGCAATTAGGCATTGACATGTTAGTTTGTTTGTGCGCGCGAACATGCGTCTGTGTGTGCGCGCGCACTTTTTGTGAGTGCACACTTATACAACTATCACTGAGTAAATTTAACGAGTGCCAACTATGTGAACTGTGGAAGCAAGCCAGAAGTTTCAGTATTTTACACATATGTTGCTTGCAGCTGGAAATAAATACGATTATAGTTATTCTCTTCCGCACCTTGCTCTACTGTCGTCGACACAATTCTTTTTTATAACTTCATAGTGATATTGTGTGACACGTGTACTTCGGCATTCATGCAATATTTAACCCACTTTTTATCATAGTGGATTTAACATATTAACAAAACATACCGAATTCGATATGGGAGAACATAATTTTTCAGTTAAAAAATGCAAGGTATTGGGCGATATTCCCGAAAATGTGTACGGTAGAGTATTGTTTCGAGCGTGTCCAAGAATAGTAAGTATTGTTGTGGTTAGTGTAATTATTAATTACGCGTGTGATATTCCAAAAGATAAGTGTTGTCACACAAAATATGACCCGTGTGTGTTCTGCGTTTCTATTTAAACAGACTAAATAAGCTATTAATCGCATACACAACAGTTAGACGAAACCAAACAACTAAGTTCATATACACCACCAAGCATCGCTATATTGTATCTCAAACTGTTGGTTGTTGTTGTTGTTGTTATTGGTTTTGTTATTATTATTGTTGTTGTTGTTGTTGCTGCTGCTGTTGTTGTTGTTATTGTTGTTACTGTCGTTATTGTTGTTGTTATTGTTATTGTTGTTATTATTGTTACTAATATTGTTGTTGTTGTTGTTATTTTCGTTGTCGTTGTTGTTGTTGTTGTTGTTGTTGTTGTTGTTGTTGTTGCCGTTGTCGTTGTCGTTGTTGTTGTTGTTGTTGTTGTTGTTGTTGTTGCTGTTGCTGTTGCTGTTGCTGTTGCTGTTGCTGTTGCTGTTGCTGTTGCTGTTATTGTTGTTGTATATCGTTGTGGTGCTGGTATCCTTGTATCAAAACCGGCGTTATTGTTTCTGCAGTTATTTATATTGTCGTTGTGTCTACTCTACTCTACGCTGTTGTCATCTCATTAATATAGTTTGCCTGTCGTTGTTGTTGGAATGTGTTCGAAGTCGTCATTGCATTCTTTTTACTACGTTCCTCGTTATTGGAGTAATCTGTGTAATTTAAGTTGTTGTTGCCGTTGACGTTAATAAAAATAATAATTATTAGTAGTAATGGTAGTAGTAGTTGTAGTAATAGTAGTATTAGTAGTAGTAATAGTAATGGTAGTAGTAATATTAGTAGTAGTAGTAGTAGTAGTAGTAGTAGTAGTAGTAGTAGTAGTAGTAGTGGTACTAGTAGTAGTGGTAGTTGTAGTAGTAGTATTAGTAGTAATAGTAGTAGTAATAGCAGTAGTCGCAGTCAGTAGTAGTAGTTGTATACTGTTGTTATTATTGTTGTTGTTGTGTTGTCGTTGTTGTTGTTGTCCCGATATATCATACTATCATTGTAACCGTAGTTGCTGCACACTAGGTTAATGGCCATGGTAAGCTGGAATAGAGAATGGCTCACAAGTTCACAAATAATAGTTAGTATTGGTTTAACCGCACAGTACTAATACATGGTGAAGAATACACTCAGTTAGGATGACCCGAAGTTGTTCATAGCATCATTTTAATTCTTGTAACTATAATACGTCTTCTACTTTCAGTAGTTTAAGTTTTATTTTTAAGTGTATTTGTGTGTGTGCGTGTGGCGTGTATGCGAGTGTTCGTGTGAGTGGGCGTGTGTGTGTGTGTGCGCGCGATCGTGTGTATGTGCGTGTATGCATGTTTAAATCTCAGAATGTATGTTTATCATGGAATATTACAAGGGATAACGTGATAACACAGGGTCCACTTAAGCAATTTGCATGTAACATAACATGTTTTAGAGACTCTGACCGTACATGTTTATAATGCCATTTGTTTTGTTAAATCTAATTGTCTTTATATAATGATCAATTCTGCAGTAGATTCGTGTTACGAAACAAACTTATATTCAACAACAGGTGTCTCAAACCAGGGTCAACGATACGTGAAATAGAGTATGTGTCCCCTTGATTGTTCAAAGATCGAGCAGAAATACTGAATGGACGAATGAACGAGCTGCAATATAGCTCTTATGCTGAAGACATACTCCAGACACCGAGACAGCGCCCCTATTTTAAAAGTGCACATATAAAGGCGAGTTAATTGCTACAAAGAAGTGACACGATCTAAACAACACGAGGCCTCGTTGCTCATATTCATTTCCTGACATCAACAAAAAAGGTAACGTCGAATGAATATGGTTGATATAATAATTGTAAAGCTAAACGTATAATGCACATCTTTGCACTGCAATAATTATACTACTATGATATATCGAATGTGCACTATTTCATGTTTCCGTTCGAAAAGTGTTCTTATCCTGTTGTGAATCTAGTAAATCCTGATATTAAATGTGTTATACCACGGTCCACGTTTTGTGTGTAGACAGTGTTCCGACATTCTTGCGAACATTACTTTCACTTGCGTTACAACAATAGCACAGTTTCTTCCACAAGTACGTCTCTCATGTGTTTTATACATAAATGTAATTAAGAACATACTCGTTGTAAAACTAGGAAAACCTGCAACAGCCTGTAGCTTTGCAGCGACATATTCCGAAGAAGAAACATTATATGACAGTGTCCTCTATTTATTGTTCTGAATTATTAATACTGGTACATTGGAATGCATTTCGTTCCAGTTTCGACAGAACCACCAACATGAAGTTTGTCATTGTGGTAAGTAAGCATTATTTGTGTAGAGTGTACCTCAAACAGTATATCATAATCGTAGTCTCCATAACCTTATTACTCAGTTACATGACTTAAGCAAATAACAATAGCGATGCAATTCAATGTATCAATCTATTTGATTTGTTTGCATGGTTCAAAAATTGTAGTAACATGCCACTTGAAATTATCATTGCCATATGTTCAATCAAGATGTGTAAATTTATATATACAAATATATATATATATATATACAGAGAGAGAGAGAGAGAGGAGGGAGAGAGAAAGAGAGAGAAAGGGGGGAGAGAGAGAGCTTAGACATTCGTGAAGTCAGCCTTTCTGTAAAAATCACGCAGTCAATACCACTTTCTTCAGCAAATTGTTTTTCTAGTGAACTACTGTTATAATATTCTTAATTGTAGATGCAGATGGTTTGGTTTTATAAACCATTTAAATGTATCAACCAAATAATTCAATTTTTTCCCATTATTATATCATGGATGGCGCCTTTGAACACAGTTTAGGCTGAAAAGGGCGCTATATAAATATGTATATATTATTATTATTACTGTTTACAGATGGTTGCAATTTGCTTGTTTGTCTCTGCGAAAGCCGACGAAACCGGCGGCACTTTTGAAGAGATGGAAGTCCCAGCTCACGTAAGCCATTGCATGAACACATGCAGGGCTCAGTATTTAACATGCGTGGGACAATGCGTCGTAGATGAGGCGAACGCCGGCAAAAATGTACGTAATCTCAACTATACACACTTATGGTATGGTCGTATCAGATCGCAAAGTTAAGCGTTACGTGCGTTGTGGGTTGGTTTTGGTGCGGGGGATTTAAATCAATTGTGTGCCAACAATCGAGTGGTAGAACATATTTTAATGCATATTGCCGCTGTTGTGATTAGCAGAATCTAGAAACGAGGTGGTGGAATATGATTTAGACGCCACTTTGTATAATTCAGGATATAAAAATTATACACCACGTGTATGTGGGGATGGGCAATTGTTTGAACATATATCAGACTCATTATGTCTTTCTGGATTTGGCGAACGTAAGAAACCACCTTTAAATACACATCAGTACGCACATTAGTGCGGATGTACTACCACATATGGAAACAAACATACAAAAGAGAATACAAAAAACTTTGTAGCACACAATGACAATGTGCCATTAAACACCTAAATATATATTTACTGAAATCTTACATGCAAACATGAAATGTTGAATATACACGAGTTTGTACATTTGTTTGTTTGTGTTGCGCGCGCGTGTGTGTGAGTGTGTGAGTGAGTGAGTGACTGAGTGAGTGAGTGAGTGAGTGAGTGAGTGAGTGTGTGAGTGAGTGAGTGAGTGAGTGAGTGGGTGAGTGAGTGAGTGAGTGAGTGAGTGAGTGAGTGAGTGAGTGAGTGAGTGAGTGAGTGAGTGAGTGAGTGAGTGAGTGAGTGAGTGAGTGAGTGAGTGAGTGAGTGAGTGAGTGAGTGAGTGAGTGAGTGAGTGAGTGAGTGAGTGAGTGAGTGAGTGAGTGAGTGAGTGAGTGAGTGAGTGAGTGAGTGAGTGAGTGAGTGAGTGAGTGAGTGAGTGGGTGAGTGGGTGAGTGGGTGAGTGGGTGAGTGGGTGGGTGGGTGGGTGGGTGGGTGGGTGGGTGGGTGGGTGGGTGAGTGGGTGGGTGAGTGGGTGAGTGGGTGAGTGGGTGAGTGGGTGAGTGGGTGACTCGGTGACTCGGTGACTCGGTGACTCGGTGACTCGGTGACTCGGTGACTCGGTGACTAAGTATGTTTGCATGTGCGTGTACGGGTGTGTGTGTGTGTGTGTGTGTGTGTGTGTGTGTGTGTGTGTGTGTGTGAGTGTGTGTGTGTGTGTGTATGCGTGTGTGTGTGTGTGTGTGTGTGTTTGTGTGTAGAACTGTTGTGTGTGCATGCATGTGTGCGTTTAGGCGGGTATACGCGTGTGCGCTTAGGTGTGTATGCATGTATTCATTTATACGTGTAGGCGTATTCGAATATGCGTGCTTGCATGAATGTATGCGTTTGTGTAGTGCTTTCTTTAAGTATATAATTTTTGTATAATGACTGTTTATATGAAATGCTGCATGCGTAAACATATTGGTAATGTGTAGTATTGTTACACTTGCAGAAACAATGCAAAGAACAGTGCGTGGGGCTGACAACACTGTGCGGTGATGAATGTCTAACCAAACTGTAGATGCCCATAACAAGCATGTACCATCAGAGACTCATATACCAGCAGAGTGTCATATACCAGCAGAGAGTCATATACCGTATACTGACTTAGACAATGAAACAACTTTTATACTGTTGTATTTTCTTTTATGCCATGACGAATATATCAGAAATACAAATCGACAGTGTCGTTTTTGCTTAAATTATCACATAATCATACATATATAAAGTAATACTTATGCATGAAAATATTCAGTGTTCTTGTATCATAATTTTCGCTTTCTTGAAATAAAGAACCAATGTTCTGATAGTTGTTTTAAGTGAATTGTTTAGCTATCTCTGTCGTCCAGTGGAAACATGTAGCAAGTGTCAATTTGCATGTTCAGATATAAAAGCAATAGATCATCAAATTCAGTATGTATTTTTGATTAGATCAAGGTATCCCCAATCTGCTAACTTGATAGTTTATTACACAATGATCTTTTTTGATATTTCCAATGTGCACAGATTGGCTCCTTGATTTGGAACACATAGTACATTTGATGCTACTTTAATACTTAGTGACTTTATGCTAATAAGTCCGTGACGGACATTATTTTCGTTTTGGTTTTATTGTGATTTCTTGTTTCCAATGGACGGCAATGGTGTCATTATATCTCTTGTATTTCGAGGTAGCACTTTATCATGTGAAGATCTGACGATAGTCACGTTGATTGTGCGAACGTTTAAAGTACTAGCAAAAATGCCCGTCACCTGACGGGATGCCTTGCTAGATGACAGTCGTGATAGTAATAGTTACCAAATGTTACTAAACACAACATCTTTACATAAACACCATAACGCGCTCGCACGCGCGCTTTTGTTCAAAATGACGAAGGTCTGACAGAATATGAAGTTCACGTCCATCGAGAGGCCATAGTCGTCGCGATAGTGTAAAATTGTCAAATAATATTGTTCTCCCGAAGTATTTGCAGCGCGCACATTGTTCATGCGATCGTTAGGTTACTTTTTACGCATTACGCTTATGTTACTTTTGTACCTACCGAACAACTGATCTATAATATAAAAGGTTAGAATTTTTTTTATATGTGGAGTATATTGAAAAATAGGTCATAAGTCCTAATCTAGGGGTGGTAAATTAATCTCAGCAAGTTTGGCGCTCTAAGTTTTAGCCGTTAAGAGGAAAACGTCAACCTACCCGCGCATGTACGGAAGCTCGACTTTAAGAAGATGTATCATCACACGTGCTAAAATCAGATACACATTGTAGACTGGCACTTTCAGGAGCCATATATATAAATGACGAATAACTATTGAAAACTACAAATGTGTGAAAAAAAACGAATAAATAAAATGCGGAACATTTGCCTGAATTCCCTCGCTTGTTTCCGATTAGACATCTTAACCAAGTTTGCACATTCATATGTGTATGGGTGTGTGTGTTTGTGTGTGTGTGTGTGTGTGCGTGTGTGTGTGTGTGTATGTGTTTGTGTGTGTACATATATATATATATATATGTGTGTGTGTGTATGCATGCATGACATTGGACAGACGACTTAGTGCCTCATAGCGATGTTGCATGGTCCTCAAAATTAATGTCATATTCATAACATTAGAGCACATATGATCAAGATGTATTACTTCGCCACATTGCGATTAATAAACGCAATTTTTTTTTATATATTTCGACCACGAAATAACGTCAGTGTAAGCATAACAACATAAGCATAATAGCAGTAGTATAAAAATAGTTTATTGGCGCTCGCCGGAAGGTTTTTCTGCAAAACAGTTTCATGTTCGGTGTGAAGTCCGTGACACAGCATCCACAACGACTTATTACGCGAAACTCCTGAACATTAATGGCACGTGCTTTAGACAATTGCTTAACCCGTTCAGACTCATGTAGGCTTAGTTAAACTACAGCGCCCAGAATACGTTATACATGTATATTTACTGTGTGGGATTGCGTATTTCCCTGACGTCGACACCCGGTAGACGTAACCATCGAATCGAAAGAACCCTTTCCAGAGACACGTACAAGGGTTGGTAAATGAAGCTGTCTAATCTACATAATCAGCAACATGATGGATTCCGAAGTTTAGCGAATTAGAGGCTATCCAAATTAAAAAGTGTTTATATAACTCAATATCCAGTACTAAGAATTGATCAAAGTGTTTAATACTTTACCCCCTGGCAAACCTGTTCATTCAAACACATCTAGATTTCTCAGGTATGTGTTCTGCTACGCTGCAATTCATAGGCGAAACCTATTCGTACAGAAATACGCAGCACTGTCTACCGCCAAGCGTCCATTCGTACAGCTAAGTGACGTGGAGCAAAGTAGAGGGAATAAAGTTGTTCGAGGTTCGAAACGGCAGCACAGGGTTCGAACCCGCATTCTCATGATCGACAGTCCGGTACTCTATCCACTGCGTTGCTGCGCTATTGCGTCTAAACATAATCCATGGCGCCCCAGGTTCCTAATATAACAACACATCTACGATACGTGATTTTATTATTTAACTTAGAAAGTTTAGAAGAATTAGGTAACATAACAGTGACGCCAAGAAAAGACAATAATGAGACATCGGTTCATAAAAGAAACAATTCGTTCAGCAATAACTCGTTCAAAGCCGTTAGTCTAACAACACAAAATTGTTATCTATATCGCGTATGCGCAGGCGAAAATTTGCGATAGTCTTGGAGATAGCTGTAACTTCATAGTTGTCCACGTGATCACCAATTGGTATACGCATTGTTTTGTTTCTCTCAAAAATTACCAAAGCGTAAACAGCTATCGCATCAGAGAAAACACACTATGTACGTATCTACGTATGTACGTATTTATGTATGTATGTATGTATGTATGTGTGTTTGTAGGCATGTATATAAATAATTATGTATGTATATATATGTAAAAATATATGCATGTGTGTGTGTGCGCGCGCGGGCGCGCGCGCGTGTTCGTGCGTGCGTGTGGCCGTGCGCATGTGTGTGTGAGTGTGGTTGTCAACATCCCATCCCCGTGCGATTATCCAATTCATTCCATTTACACACGCGTTCCGACCAGTCACCAGAACAAAGTTCACCCGGACACATGTTGCTTGACGTCCAGTACAAGTGTATATCTTATTTACGTGACAATCTGCGTGTATCAGTTATAATAACAATTTCTTGGGCACCAATAAATCCGGTACTAATGCCCCGGTTACGGGTATTTTTCAAACCGGTGTGCAAATAAACACACAACATTGCGTATAATCGAACATAATTAAGTTACGGATTGGACAGTATAACTTAAAAAAACTACCGAATTTAGATAATATATATATACATGTATATATATATACATATAGTAAACCAATATGCGTATGAAAACTAAGAGTAAATGAAACAAGACAAAATAAAAATACAAAATGTGCTGAAAAGGTAAACATACTGGATAAATAGATACAGGTAAAAGCTACATTACATATACTAAGATTGCATGCAAAGAGAAGTGAATTGAAGCCAAAACATAATACAAATTGTTTCTTTCTAACACTGCATGTTGTGTTCATTGGCGTGCAGTTTTCGTGGCATATATTCCGCAATATGGGCTCATCTCAAGGAAACGCCCGGCGACCATTTCGTCTCAGTAAACACAAATTCGTGTCACATGATGGATAATCACAGCCACTCCTCAAACATGACGAGTGATCGCTGAAGTGCTATGCTCAAAGGTAAACAGCATAGCCCTCGTGATATGACTACGAACTTTATGGAGCTATGTAAAGCAGAGAACAAACAAAAGCTTCCTAATCGAGTCAATTGTTTCGTGGGTAAGTGCGAGACACACGAAAGTTCAATGTCATTGCCATTCATTCAAGGTAAGCAGTTCGTGTGTTTTGCCATGACACACATCCCTACACCGAATTTTGTCTTCAACATAACACAGTTTTATTTTCAGAGTTAGTCGATTTGAACTACTATTCACAAAAACCTACGTTATGTTTAATTTACCAGAACAAAACGTAGGTTTATTAACGAACATTACATTTGTTTGATATTGCGATTGGTTTTGTTTTCAGTGATGATATACTACTCTACGAATTGCTTCGCCAAAATGAAAACAACTTTGTTGGTAAGTAAGTGTACACTTAACATAATGACATGGTCTAAAACAATAGAACCACACAATACAATATGTTGTGCTACCAATAAATAGCATGAATTTGGCATAATGAAATTGTATGACTAAATATCAATGTGTGTTGTCCTCTAGTCTCCTGCAACAGTTTGCATGTGACTGTAATCTAGCAATATATATGTATATGCTCGTGATATATAAATGTATTATAGGTTTTCAAACACTATCAGAGGTATTTCATAACAAATCCTCATTCCCAATGGTATATCGTAAGGTGGCTGATGCAAGGGCAATATGTTACAGGTAATGTCTGTGTTGCTGGTTTCCGTGACACCAGCCGTTTAATCTACGAATGAAATTAAAAATGCTCAAGCATCCCCGGGTCTGCACCGTTGTCTGGAATCGTGTCTGTTCCGGTATCATTCCTGCTTGAGACCTTGCGACATCATGCGGGCAAGTCCAACATTGGTACATATTGCGTTACGGGAGAGGAGAGAGGAAAATGAGATGGGACGAAAGAAGAAGGGACGAAAGGAAGTGAGAGCAAATGTGATAGAAGAAAAGTCGATAAAAGGGACGCTGACAGGAGGAAAAGTGACAAGAGAAAAAGCGACAGGAAAGAATGGATCGGAAGAGAATGTGACAGGAGAGAAGGCGACGGGGGGAAAGACAACAACCAGACAGATGCAATCCGAAGAAGGAGCTATTCTAAGGCAGTGATTGAGGGGCAATGAGGAAAGAGAGGGTGTTTATGGGTGACTCCATTATGAGAAAGACGGACAAGACACTGAGCGAGGGGAAGGACGTCGTTGTTTGTTTACCGGGGGCTAGGATTGAACATGTAACTGACAGGGTAGAGAAGGTATTGGGACATGGCAAGGGGGGGCCTATACTGGTACATGTAGGAACAAATAATGCAGACAGGGAGGGAACAACTGCGATAGTACAGAAGTATAGACAGTTAGTGAGGAAGCTAAAGAAGACGAGAGTCGAACAGGTTATTTTGTCAGGAATTTTGCTAGTAATGGGAGGAAGGGGGGCAACGTATAGAAACTGCAAGAGGATGGCGATCAATGCACTAGCTGAGCAGATGTGTGAAGAAGAGGGGGTGGGATTCACAGATTTATGGGGATACTTTGTTGGGAGGGAAGATATGTACATGAGAGATGGCCTCCATCTTAGTGAAAAGGGGCCAGCAGTTTCCTCAGATAATCTGCTGCAATCTGTTGACAGTGGGACAGGTTGCATCTATTTAAACTAGATTCGCAGGGGGGACTCACAGAAAAGCCTGAAAATGGAGGCATAGACAAAGACAGCACAAATAAATCAGCAAATAACAGTCTGGAAAACTCTTCTGAAGCTGGATATAAATGTGTTTGTTTAAATGCAAGGAGTATAGTAAACAAAAGAAATGAACTAAACATTATGGTAGAAGATATTGACCCTCATATAATAGGTATAACCGAATACTGGACCACCACCGATATATCAGATGCTGAATTGGGACTGACAGGATATGTAATGTTTAGAAAAGATAGAATAGGAAGAAAGGGAGGTGGAGTTATTTTATATATTAAAGAATCTATTCAGGCTTATGAAATAAAATTAGAAAGAGAAGCAGATTGCGAAGAAGCTGTTTGGTGTAACATAGTTACAGGAAACTCAACGTTAACAGTTGGGTTAGTTTATCGAAGTCCAAACATAAGCATAAAAGAGAATGAAAAAATACAAAACGCTATAAGGGAAGTAAGCAAACGGGACTGTATTATTATGGGGGATTTTAACCATGGGCATATACAATGGAAATATCTACAGAGTATGGGGAGAGAGGACCACAAGTTTTTAGTTTTAATTCAAGATACATTCCTTTCTCAACATGTGCTAGAACCAACCAGGGGTGAGAATGTGTCAGACATAGTTTTGTCCTCACAGAATGAATTAGTTGACAATGTCAAGATATGTGAGCCACTGGGGAGTAGCGATCACAACCAAATACATTGTACCATCAAAGTAAAATCAGAAAGGAATAGCAAAAAGCAGTATAGGAGAAATTTCCACAAAGGAAGGTATAAGGACATTAGGAAATATTTAGCAAAGATAGACTGGAATAAGACACTGAAAAATAAGACGGCAACAGAATGCTGGAATATATTAAAGAGTGAAATTAAGTGCATAGTCGATAAATTTGTACCCTTCAAAAAACAAGGAAAACGGTCCAAAAAGAAACACTTATCGAAAGAAGCCATTAGAAAAATTTAGTATAAACAAATTATGTGGAAGTCATATAGATGTACTGCAAATGATGAAGACTACAACAGTTATAAAGAAGCACTTAACCAAGCTACAGCTGAAATTATAAATTCAAAGAGAAGCTATGAACAACAATTAGCTAGTAATATAAAACAGGACAGCAAGAGTTTTTATGCGTATGTTCGAAGCAAACAGAAAGTTCAAAATAAGGTCGGTCCTCTAGAAGATAGTGCTGGAAATATAATATCAGAGGGATTCACAATGGCAGAAGACCTGAATGAGTACATTAGTTCAGTGTTTACCAGGGAAGATATTAGTTCACTGCCAATACCAGAGGCTAAGTTCAAGGGGGCAGATTCAGACTATTTAGGACAATTAATTGTAACCCCGGAAATGGTAGCTAAGAAAATAAGGGCTATGAAGGATAATAAATCGCCTGGAGTGGATGGTATTCCACCCAAACTACTGTTGGAAATTGTAGAACAAATTAGCATACCACTTGCAACAGTTTTCAACTTGTCATTATAAGAGGGAGTGGTTCCTTTAGAATGGAAAGAAGCAAACATTATACCGTTATTCAAAAAAGGTTCGAGAAACAAGTGAGTTTAACATCAGTGATTTGTAAATTATTAGAAAGGCTAATTAAAGATCACATTGTGGATTTTCTTGTTAAACATAACTTGATAAACCCATCTCAACATGTTTTTTTTAAAGCGAGGTCATACTTAACAAATATGTTATGTTTTTTGGAAGACATCACTAAGTGGGTAGATGAGGGGTCACCAATAGATATCGTCTACTTAGATTTTCAAAAAGCTTTTGACAAAGTACCACATCAAAGATTATTGCTTAAACTAAAGGCCCATGGCATAGGAAATGGTATAATAAACTGGATAGAACAATGGCTGATTGACAGAAGACAACGTGTAGTAGTTGATGGGGAGGCTTCAAACTGGAAATCGGTATTAAGTGGGGTACCACAGGGATCAGTATTAGGTCCTATATTATTCTTAATATATATCAACGATTTGGATGATGAAACAACAAGCAAGGTGTTGAAATTTGCGGATGATACAAAAGTGTTTAGAAGGATTAAAAGTGATGGAGATAGACAGCATTTATTCGGTGATCTTGACAGGTTGATCAAATGGTCTGAAAAGTGGTAAATGCTGTTCAATTTTGGGAAATGTAAATGCCTCCACACAGGACATGGGAACGAAGAAGTAGAATATACAATGGGGTGTACTGTACTAAGTACTACTGTAAAAGAAAAGGACTTAGGGTTAACCATTAGTGCTGATATGAAGATTTCAGAGCAGTGCGGAATTGCAGCTTCAAAGGGAAATCAAATCCTTGGATTAATTAAGCGAAACATACCGTATAAGGAAAAAGAGCTAATAATACCGCTGTATAAAACAATAGTTAGGCCTCATTTAGAATATTGTTTTCAAGCGTGGAGGCCATATCGCAGGAAGGCCATAGATATGCTAGAAAGCGTGCAGAGGAGAGCAACTAAAATGATACCAAATCTGAGGGATCTTAGTTACGAAATACGCCTAAAAAAATGCGGTTTAACAACACTAGAGACCAGGAGATTGAGAGGAGATCAGATAGAAGTGTCTAAAATATTGAAGGGTTATGAAAATATTGATATAAATATGTTTTTCTCAGTTAAGAAAGGTAGAAGGACTAGAGGATATGAACTTGCATTAGCAAAGGAGCAGAGTAGATTGGATATAAGAACATTTTCATTTTCACAAAGGACTGTAAATGAATGGAACAAATTACCTGCTGATTGTGTGGGTGCTAGTAGCGTGAATATGTTTAAAAATAAAATCGACACATACCTCAGACGGGCGGGATACACATAGATAAAAGGGTCGGACTCTCGATAAGCCAAAGGGATTCCTTGTCCACCTGCCACCTATAGTTAATTCTCTGGGTGGCAATCTTGTATTTATTTCAATTGATAATAAAGCAAACACATGTGGAAGCATATAATCATAAACGCCTTCTCTCTCAAACAGACACATACATATTCTTACAAACACACGCACGCATGCACGCATTCCCCCCCCCCCCCCCTCTCTCTCTCGCTCTCTCTCTCTCTCTCTCTCTCTCTCACTCTCTCTCTCTCTCTCTCTCTCACACACACACACACACACACACACACACACACACACACACACACACACACACACACACACACACATTAATGTGTGCATGCATAAATAAACGCACATACGCAATCATGATTTGTTGTACTACTTTCTCTCGTAAATAATATATGAATGGGTATATATGAACGTGTTTTGTTCAGTGTTAACTTGAGTTATCCATGTACCTGTTTTCCATGTTTTCAGGACAGTCATATGCCCTTCGAGTTGACATCACGGAGAGAGAAGTGCACAGAAAGGTGCGCTATGATGACTTCACGATGCAGCCATTTTTGTTATGGAGCCCACCAGCCCGACAGGATGTAATATTCCGGTAATTGATTAGCTTGTAATTGTCGGAGTACACTTTGGTATTCATGTGTGCTTGATTAGTTTAATATGTCATTGATGTCGTCATCATCGTCATCATCGGCGTCATTTCGCGTATCGTCTATGAAAGTGTCTTCACGCCTTGCATAATATTGCTGCTCAGAACTGGAAATAAGGACTATAATATATGTGATCTAAAACAGCATATCGGGCATTAAGTTGCAAAATTGTGAAAGTGAGTTATGTACGTTTTTAGCTTTCCAGATATAGTGAGCTTTAAAATGATACCTAGTTTGTTTAAATACCTTACGAATTGTTTTGATTTATTACAAAATTGAAGCGAACTAAACAAACAAAGGTTTAAGAAATCACGTCATTTTATTTAATACTGTCTATTGTTTGTTTAATCTATGGGTTAGTAAATTCAAATATTTTATAAAAAAATGTATGGAGACAGCTATTTTGGCTTGTGTTCAAAATAAGCCCTTCGGCTTAATATCGTGGTTTGTTCTGGCAGGTCACACATTGCTGGGTATAATACGCACACAACGGTTGATTCTTTTATTATTTCTGCTGTGTTTTTGTATATTAGGTATATTAGTATATTAGGATATCACTCGTCGCATTTATTAATGTGTTATATTTTAACATCACTTGCATGGGTATTAATAACTACACTCATAACATAATGTAGGTAAGCTACCGTAATGGTCTTGCAACAGTACGTATCACGTGTTGCAATGTCGAACACTGGCGTGGAACTGCTGATTCTTGTCGTTCTAATAGCCACGGAAAGGATGTTTTACTCGACGATAACTTGGACATTCATCAAATTCTCCTACAAATTACAGCGACATATATGTGTTGATGTCATTATTATATTTATTTACAATGACATGGACAACTTTTGGCGGTTGCAGCATCAAGTGTGTTTATACACTGCTCTGTTCGGTGGTATGCCCGTTCCCAATATTTCCCAAGAAAAGAAGCCATTCTGCACCATGCGGCTTCCTATCCTTCCTATAATATATATATATATATATATATATATTATACAGTACCGTTAAATCGAACTGCATGCTGATATCTCCTCTAAAGCCGTTTGGTGCTCTTATATTAGTTTAACTACCCTCAGTTTAATGTTATATTCGTAAACTCATTATTCTCACAAATGTGCATTGGATGTTGTTGGTGCTGTGTCATCGCCACTCGTACATGGTTGATGTTGTTGTTGCTGTGTCATCGCCACTCGTACATGTTTGATGTTGTTGTTGCTGTGTCATCGCCACTCGTACATGTTTGATGTTGTTGTTGCTGTGTCATCGCTACTCGTACATGTTTGCTTTCTATAAACTTATCAGTTTGATTAACTTGCCGGTGGTCAATGTATCCACTTTAGCATAATACTAAATAAAAACTACAACAACACTGTGTTTGTGATGTTCATGATATGCTACTAACTCACAGCGAATATCCACGAACACGAAGAAAGAAACTAAGCAACCGATGTGTGCATTCAGAATCGTGCTTACCGGCTCACCATCAGTGCATAACGAGGACGAACAGGTCGGGCACATATTTGACATTGTTCACAACTGCACATGTCACTTTGAACTTAGATAACAGCCAATATAACTAAGCAACTTTAAAGTGAAACAGTAATGGAGAAGTCATCGTGAGAACATAGATTATAACAATATATAGATATGATACACGGAAGACACCAAACGCATGTGATGCAGCTTGCGTGAACTATAGACAGCCAGATCAATGGATTAAGACAGCTTAATTTTAATCGCAGATGAGGATATTTTTCTAATCCAGGATATTACAGAGAAATGCGTGAATGTGTTAAGTAGTATACGTAGTAGGTTTATTATAATTAATGCTACCATTTTAAGTGGTCGAAATATTTGACATTTGGTAATTTGCCACTGTTCCGGGCGACACATTGCCGTCAAACAATTGAAAGTGTCGGGCAAGTGTTTTGTTTGAGAGAACAAGAATCGAAGAAACACTAACGCAGGAACGGGAGAATAATCGCATCAGGCATTCACTGAGTATTCCACTTTTTAGAATTACTAAAACTACTGTTTGGGCAAAATTTAAATACGTTTTTAAAGTAAAATGGATAGTTCATATATATTACGCGATGTCCAGTCCTTGGGATAACTCAAAGTGCGTTTCGCTTTGTAGAAGTCCTGCAATTTCACCAAAACAACACAACAGTTTGAACAAACAAACTTAAATATTTAATGTATTTTAACAGGGTTTTCACAAAATCTTAAATTATGACATGCGATAACACGTTTAAAATTTCGACAACTCTTGCCAGCAAGGCTCTTCATGAATTTGCAAAGCATTGGTGTCCCCAGAACAGTGCAGCTCCACTCCGACGTGTGTATGTGTGGGTGGAAGCATCATCGCAGATCTTTGGCAAAAGCACATGGCCGAAGTTTCGCCGACGAGCTCAACAGACCAATAGGTCATGCTCTGTGAACAGTGAACGATCTGACTCAAGTGGCTGGAGTCCAGTTGGGTCAAAATCGTCAATGTCAGACCAAAGTGCCATTTCTAGGTCATCATACGCAACACGACCGATGCATAGAGTTTGAATGCTATAGTTTATTCGAAGACATGCTTAGTGTCACGCGACAGTCAAGTAGGCCACTCCTTGCACTTAACGGTCGACGTGTTATATTTGAAGTTTTAAGCTTTAAGGTAAATAACAAAACCCTTGTGATATGATTCACGACTTTGTCGAGGTGTATAACGCAGATTACACACACACATGCCTCACAGTTTAAACAAAAATCAATAACGGTGAACAGATGAATAATACTCCCCGGTTGGAACGAAATAGAAGACAATATTCGACTTTCTGTACATTGTTGCGATTGAGAAGTGTGTACGCTAAGAACAAGTAAATATAAAAAGGTAAGTCACTGTATGAAGCACATATTCCAGTTGTTAAATGTAGTTGAAACGTTTTGCAGCTCAGCTGTGGTAGAAGTTTAAAAACAAATAGTGCGTGCGTGCGTCATTGAATGCGTGCATTCGTACGTGTGCATGCATACATCAGAATATGTGTGTGTGAACTTGCGGGATTATGGGTTGGTCAATTTATGCGTGAGTGTGTGCGCGTGCCTGCGTTTGTGCGTGCGTGCGTGCGGTGAGTATCAATGTGCGAGTTTGCTAACAAATAACATAAAAGATGTAAAGGCGTTTACGAGAAACTTAATCAGTCGCCTTCTGCTGACATAAACATAAATTATTAAACATTGTATACGAATCAATCAAATGTGCACAAAACAAACACATGCCATATCAAATAGTTAAGTTAAAAAAATACAAGCACAAAAAGTCAACATGGAGTACCTTGGCCTGCTCAAATCAATACAATACATAGACATGTTGTATAAGAAACTCAAGAAGACTTTGCCTGATTACCAGAACACTCAGCAATTCGGACTAACCTGATTATGTATAACCACATACTAAACAAAGTATATAAACAGCCCACCAATTTAATTGTGAATCTTGTTTTAACAAATATTAAATAATATTTTTTTAAACATGCGACAATATAAGTGGTATTCCGTCCAGAACACGCGAAAATAAAACTTTCTCTAAATTATTTATATATAACAACGAATGTATAACAAACAAGACGCTTAGTGTAAACACTGTTAATATATTCTTTACCAATATCGGCCCAAATTTGGTAAAACAAATTAGCAATCCGATAAATAGAAATAATAGATACTACTTGAAAGAGCAGTATAGCACTAAATTAAATTGTGAAAGTATTGACGAAGAAACTATATATAAATATATATATATATATGAAATGAAAATCAAACCAAGTTGTGGGTGTGACGGTATCTCGTCACGACTATTAAAATTATTTAAACCCGCGGTGATAAAATCATTAACACTAATTACAAATCAGATATTAGCTACTGGTATCTTTCCTGACGAACTTTAAATTGCTAAAGTAACTCAAATTAAAAAAAAATGTTACTACCGAATTCAGCAGTTATAGACCAATTTTAGTCGTACCAGTTATATCAAAAGTAGGTCAAAAGATAATTTATGCCCAGCTAGATTCCTTTCTTAAAACGCAAAATATCAAATTCGTAAACCAATATGGATATAGAATGGACCATAGCACTGAATTTGCTGTTCTTGAACTAACCGATAGAATAGTGACACATGTGGATAAGAATGACATTTCTATAAACATTTAATTGGATCTTTCCAAAGTTTTTGACACCTAGATCATAAAATATTACTAAATAAATAATACGGCATAAAAGGAGTATCGTTAAGTTTAGTTATTATTTAGTTATTAGAAATTATCTAACAAATAGAAAACAATATGTCGAAATAGAGGATGTCAAATCAGAAATACTTAATATTTCAACAGGCGTTCATCAAGGTTCGATTTTAGGCCTATACATTAATGACTTCGCCAAAGCCAGCCAAGCGTTTGATTTCATAATGTATGCCCAGGATGCCACCCTGTCAAGTACTATTGACTCATTTTCAGCAAGCGAACAAAATGGAAATGTAGATTTTGCTATAAATACAATATTATATCAAATTAGTGAATGTCTCAAACTTAACAAATTGTCTCTTAACCTAAGCAAAACTATGTATATGTTTTTCAAAACAGCCAGACGAAAACGTGTGACCTCCCCAACAAAAACTAACCATAGATAACACCACCATTGAAAGAGTGGCAGAATTTAATTTTCTTGGAATAACATTTAATGGACAATATAACTGGAAAAATCACATTGACAAAGTTTTCAAGGACATTAGGTGTCTTAAATACATTAAGACATATATTATTTTTAATATAAAGATCGTATTGTATAACATACTTATATTACTAAGTATGAGGACTTATATAATTCAGCAGCATATAATGATGCAGACATGACGTCATTGCTACAAAACATACATAGTAAAGTAGATGCACATTGTAACGAAGGTGAAAATACTATTACGGTGCATGATGTTTTGAATGGCATTAATCATGTTAAGATTAACAAATGTGATGGATACGGCGTTATATATACCGACCATTTTATTCATGCACCTACCAAATTACATGTTTTTCTTTCTTTGCTATTCACAGCAATGGTATATCACGGATATACCCCGGATGGTTTTAATATATCAACAATTCAACCTCTGGTAAAAAACAAGAGGAAATCAGCAAATAATTCTGACAACTATCGAGCCATTGCTCTTAGTAGCCCTCTGTCGAACATATTTGATTGGGTTATAATGATAAAAAGTTCTGATGCTCTTAAAACAAGTGATCTACAGTTTGGTTTCAAACCTCAAAGCTCTACAGCTAAATGTACATTTGCGTTAATGGAGACTGTGAACTATTTCCAGCAGAATAAATCGGATGTTTACGTGTTATTACTAGATGCGACTAAAGCATTCGATAAAGTAAATTATGTTAAACTGTTTAACTTACTGATGGATAGAGGAATGAATCCCCGTTTAATCAGATGTTTACTTTATATGTACACTAATCAACATTTAAATGTATCATGGAACAATTCCATGTCATTGCATTTCTCCACTGCCAATGGTGTGAAGCAGGGTGGGGTGTTGTCCCCCATTTTATTTTCTATCTACATTGATGAAATGTTAACAAGACTCTGCATGTCTGGTTTTGGCTGTATGATCGGTCATAAGTACTATGGTGCTGTTGGCTATGCTGATGATATATCTTTGGTAGCTCCATCGATATATGCATTGAACAAAATGTGTGATATATGTCTAAAATTTGCATATGAATATGATTTACAATTCAACCCGGCAAAATGTCAACTTATTAAATATGGCAGTGGTACCGACTGCCCATTTTACTTTGATGGTTTAAAAGTGAAACATAGTAAAAAAGGGTTGCATTTAGGCCACGTTATTGGTCCTGACGCTCACCAGGCTATGGTAAAAGATATGTGTCATGATTTTATATGGCGTGTAAATGCATTATCTGCTAATTTTTGGTTTTGTAATATAAACATAAAACGTCAATTATATATGTCGTACTGTACATCTTTCTATGACGTATGTCTGTGGAACTTGCAAAACAAACGTCTTGATATGTTTTATACTACGTGGCGCAAAGGTATCAGAAAACTGTTTAATCTACCAGTTTGCACGCATTGTAATATGGTGCCACTTTTAGCAGACTGTTTACCGATTCAAATTCAAATTATGAATCGAATGGTACGATTTATGCAGAGTTGCTTGAAATGCAGTAACTCCAGTTTGAAAATGCTCTCTCATCTAGCCTTTCAAGGTAGTGGGTCATATATGTATAAAAGTTTTAACTGTATCATGTCTAAATTCAAACTTGAAGCCATGACATTCTTTCGAATGAAGTCTAATCAGTTTTATGGTATGATTCAAGACCACTACCAGGAGGGGCTGGATGATGAACTAGTATGTAGAGTCTCATTTGCAAAAGATGTATTACATAATATAAATAATGTGGGTAGCTCTTCTTTTTTAGCCATTGACGAGCTGCGCTCATTGCTTACTGTTTTATGTACACAGTAACTTATATACATTGATTTAGTTGAATTGTACAATTTTAGTACGAATAAATGTATTATTATTACAACACTTAAACATAACCGCTTGTGGTTACAAATGCAACAGAATTCTTAAATTTCAAAAGAAACTTGTCCGAATTATCAATGTAAGCAAATATAATGCTCACCCTGAACAACTGTTTAAAAGTCTTCAGTTATTAAAATTAGAACACATATTAAAATCACAAGAACTAAAACCGTATTATTAATTCGTGCATAACAAACTTCCCGTATACCTTCAAAATGTATCGCTTCATCAAAACAATAGCATTCATAATTTCAACACGGGTGGACAATACAAAATACACACAATCAGGGTACAACACGAATTTGCAAAACGAAATCTCAGATATACCTTGCCGCATACTATCAATACTGCACCTGTTTTAATAAAAAGTAAAATCTACACTCAGAGCTTACACGTTTGCAATGTATGTTAAGCATCATTATTTGCAGACTTATTTACCTATATGTACATTACGAATTTTTTTCTTTTTTATCATGATTGAATAACAAATAATAATAAGTATTTATGTATACCTCCCTGTAGGAATAACCATTCAAACAATAATCATGTAAACTGTCAGATTATAAGCCTTACCTGTGTTATTCGGTTTGCCGATCTATGCAACTATTTTTATACATCTAGGATTTGTCATTAATATTAAATAGGTAACTACCATGAGAGCGGTTTCTATCCTTAGAGGGAGTCTTCCTGACCCACACGATCATTTATATACTATTTGCTATTATTATTTTTGTATATATTATTATATTTATATATTTTACATACTCACAAATAGAGTTATATACATATGGGTCAAATAAAGAACTACTGTCTGTCTGTCTGTCTGTCTGTCTGTCTGTCTGTCTGTCTGTCTTTCTGTCTGTCTGTCTGTCTGTCTGTCTGTCTGTCTGTCTGTCTGTCTGTCTGTATGTCTGTCTGTCTGTCTGTCTGTCTGTCTGTCTGTCTGTCTGTCTGTCTGTCTGTCTGTCTGTCTGTCTGTCTGTCTGTCTGTCTGTCTGTCTGTCTGTCTGTCTCTCTCTCTGTTTGTCTGTCTCTCTGTCTGTCTGTCTCTCTGTCTGTCTGTCTCTCTGTCAGTCCGTCAGTCCGTCCGTCCGTCCGTCCGTTCGTCCGTCCGTCCGTCCGTCCGCCCGCCCGTCCGTCCGTCCGTCTGTCTGTATGCCTGTATGTCTATATGTCTGTCTATCTGTCTGTCTACATATATGGTATTGCTAATATCGTTGTGATTTCATTTTCAGTGAGGATTCTACAGAACCAATTGCAATACCAAAATGAAAACTAGATTGCTGGTAAGTATTTTGCCATAGTATCAGTTGTAAAGATGACGGCGCAATAATTACATGATCGTATACTACGTGAAACCAATAAATACATTACAGTATTTACATGATGTGCTATTGGAGCGGGTATAAATAAACACTGTTTCTATCGTTCGTGCATTTTTCTACTGGAACCGTACATATATTGTGTGTACCTTGCCCTGATACACAGTGCTGGCATGCATGTGGTTATATTCCACTACCGCATAGAGATACTGTGAAATGATGTCAACTAGGCAACTGCCGTAAGGTCAGCTGTATGAATGTCACAGGTTGCTTCTCTTCTGCTGGCCGTCGTGTCACCATCCGTTGAAGCCGTGAAAGGTCACAACGATGGGGCTCCGTCCCCGGATCTAAACCGTTGTTTGGACAGATGTCTCTTCCGATACAAGTTATGCATCAGTCCATGCAACATGATGCGGCCAAGGCCACCATTGGTACCTATTGTCTGTTCTATAACCAGTGACACCAACTCACACACGTATGCATGCATGTTCGGACGGACCCATGGACGGTCCAGCACGCACGCACACACTCACGGATGCGCGCACGCACTTGCGCATGCATACACACACACATCATATATCACGCAGTCGCACATATACACAAGAACGCACGAATGCACTTAACCGATCAGTCACATACACAGACGTACGCGTTTCACATGCATATTACACTTCACACAAACATACATATACATTATTTGTTATGGTAAAATACATTACACTAATCCTGATCTAGAATGACTTGTTTTTTTGCAGTTACAACAAGTAATGCTGATTACCTCTACACGCCTGTATTTAATTGCGTGTGTGCATATAGTCGTATACCTACGGATGCTTACATAAATGTATTAGTTTCGGAAATGTTTCCTCTTGATAACAAGCACCAACCAATCGCGCCTGTTTTCTATGTTCTAGGACAACCAAATGAACTTTGCGAAGTGCACGGAAAGATGCGTTGAGAGCACTACACGATGCAGTCACTTTTGTTATGACGAATAGTAGGCCGACAGCGTGGAATTGTTTCATAACTGAAACTCCGTGGATTTTATGCGTTTCCTTATTGGTGCTTGGTGGTCATAGTACGTTGATGTTGTTATGGTCAGCAGCATTGTTTTGTTACATTATATTGTTTACGTGTATATGAGGTGACCACAAGTGTAAATAAAACACTTATATATTACTTGTCAAATATTTTTACTTTCTCATCGAAAATACATTACATTCTTAATTAGTATACGCATATTATGTTATTATGCGAGCCAGCAAACAGTTAACATATGTTGTTAATAAAATAAGTTAGAAAAGTTTGATAAAAAAGCTTTGGTTCAAAACACCTTTTTATTGATATTAATCAATATCAATATCACAGATTATTTGTAGCAGTAAAGCAATTGTCTTGAACGACCACCTGCAAATCGCAGTAGTGACCACATAAACCTATCGCAAGACCGCTATTTTTCCCATTTGTGAACGATCGTCAGACGCTGACAGCCGGCATTCTTTTACAACTAGAAACCTCAAAATAACCATATTTTGATAGAAAGAAAATATATAGAAGCTTCAAAATAACCATATTTTGATAGAAAGAAAACTTCATTGTGTGTCTTATTCATTTGCAATGCAACATGACGGGACAATCCTATTTTCGGTAACCATCATCACAGGTGATTGTCTGATGTTTTCAAATCATGTATCATGAGCGAAGTTTATTTTCGCGGAGTCAATTACTGTCTTTACGAGTTCTTTCTTTAAAAAAAGACACTACGTCAGTAGTAATATAGGTGGTCCAGCGTAGACGTTGGTTTCGGATTGGTGGAAGTGGAAAGTACCCGGATGTCGGTCAAAGGTCAAGTACCCGGATGTAGGTCAAAGGTCAAATAACATAATGTAGGTCGAGGTCAAATGTCAAGTACCCGGATTTAGGTCAAAGTCAAATACCCGGATGTAGGTCAAGGTCAAAATCTCGCGAACATTTATACAACCACCTTGTGGTTGTTTAAATTTTCCCGAGATTAACCCCAGTTGGGGTTAATCTCGCGAACATTTAATGTTTTGTCCCTCTGGTACAAAATCATAACATTTTCTGAAAATGTATACAACCACTTTGTGGTTGTTAAAATTTTCGCGAGATTAATCCCAGTTGGGGTTAATCTTGCCAAAATTTAATGTTTTGTCCCTCTGGGACAAAACATAAAATTTTCGCGAGATTAACTCATCTTTTTTTCTTTATCTAACCTAATTAGATATTTTACCCGCTAGATGGCGCTATCATGTGACGTAGTACTCCGATTATCCACTATGGGGCGCTACGCTGGAAGTGACGTCGTACCGGAAGTTACTTGGCCGTCATGGCAGCCTCTACTAGGGACGCTACATAGGAAGTGACGTCATGGCGGACTCTACGCTTCCGCTATTCCCAGTGTGTCAACGAATAGAGATCTATCATGGACGGTAGATGACAATACTCTGACTAATTACATTGGTGTCCGTTGAGTGATGTCGGGAACCATGATGGTCACCTCTTTTAATGAAGTCCTGTCAGGCGGTTGTCCTTACACGTTATTGATATAGTCGTTTTTGATCATAGCAGTTTTCAATTTCGCTTGCTATGGGCAGGCTCTACTAGGGACGCTACGTCGGGAGTGACGTCGCACCGGAAGTTACTTGACTGTCATGACGGCCTCTATGCTTCCGGTATTCCCGGAAATGTGTCAACGAATAGAGATCTATCATGGCCGGTAGATGGCAATACTCTGACTAATTACATTGGTGTCCGTTTAGTGGCGTCGGATGTCGCCTTTCTCATGAACGTGCACAGTTTTTGTGTTAAGGGAAGTCACGTTATGTATGTTCGGTCTGATTGGTTATGCAAATGAGATGACGCCGAAAACTAGTGCATATACACCATACTTCCAACGATTCTGGTCTTTCCTTTTTCGACTCTCGAGAAGGTCGTATCGTGTCTGATCGCTCGTACTATTTGTAAATATAGAATTGTTACGTTGTAAAGACGGATGTTTCATTTACATATGTTTTCCGTTAAAAGACGCGATACCTCATACGAGTCCTATGGTCGTCTCGTTGGATGTAAATACGAACAGATGATCGTCTCTTGACACAAAGGTATGTAATGTTTGGCACCTCAAACTCAAAATGACGTCGTATGCCTTTACGATACATCGAGTTGACGTTTAACATGGAGAAAATGGCCTATCTTTTAACATGAAGAAAATGGCCTATCCTTTAACATGGGACAACCTCCTACCTTTTAACATGGAGAAAACGGCCTATCTACTAGGGGCCTTTACGTCGGAAGTAACGTCGAACCGGAAGTTATTGAATGGCATGACGACCTGTCATGGCAGCCTCTACGGTTTCACCATTTCCGGAAGTGTGTCGACGAATAGAGATCTGTCATGGTCGATAGATGGCGTTATTCTGACTAGTTACATTGCTATCCGTTGGGGCCCTCGGATGTCACCTGCCTCATGAACGTGCACAGTTTTTGTGTTAAGGGAAGTCACGTGATGTACGTTCGGTCTGATTGGCTATGCAAATGAGATGACGCCGAAACCTAATAAGTGTTTGGTGTTTCGTTTGTCCGACAAGTTTGGATCTTGTCACTCGTTGCAATGTACGATGCACGATGTGTGACGCAGTGCACGATGTGTGACGCAGTGCACGATGCACGATGTGTGACGCAATGCACGATTCGATGCAATGCACTGCGCGCTGCGTAATGCGCAATGCACAATGCGACGTCTGTTGGCTGTTATCTCTCGTCGAATTGTCTGAAAGAGGTGAGATGTCACGCGATAACCCGTCGAATTGCCTGAAAGCGGAGGGATGTCACGCAATAACCCGTTAAGTTTGGTGTTTCGTTTGTACAACTCGTGTCTCTAGTTCGATTCGTGAAGCGTGTTGGTCAAAGTGTAGTGTTTCGTTTGTCCGACTAGTTGGTCTGAGTTCAATTCGTGCCACGTGTTCGGCTAAGTTTAATGTTTCGTTTGTACAACTCGTGTATATAGTTCGATTCGTTCAGCCTATTGGTCAAAGTATAGTGTTTCGTTTGTCCAACTAGTTGGTCTGAATTCAATTCGTGCCACGTGTTCGGCTAAGTTTAGTGTTTCGAGGGCTTGTGTGAGTGAATGCGTGAGCACTTGTGTGAGTGAGTGTGTGAGTGAGTGAACCGACACGAAGGGTGAGTTAGTGAATGAACAGAAACGATGGTTTAGTGAGTGAGTGAATGAACAGAAACGATGGGTGAGTGAGTGAGTGAGTGAGTGAGTGAGTGAGTGAGTGAGTGAGTGAGTGACTGAGTGACTGAGTGAGTGAGTGAGTGACTGAGTGAGTGAGTGAGTGACTGAGTGAGTGACTGAGTGAGTGACTGAGTGAGTGACTGATTGAGTGAGTGAGTGAGTGACTGAGTGAGTGAGTGAGTGACTGAGTGAGTGACTGAGTGAGTGACTGAGTGAGTGACTGAGTGAGTGAGTGACTGAGTGAGTGACTGAGTGAGTGACTGAGTGAGTGAGTGACTGAGTGAGTGACTGAGTGACTGAGTGACTGGGTGACTGAGTGACTGAGTGACTGAACAGACACGAAGGTTGAGTGAGTGAGTGACTGAACAGACACGAAGGGTTGATGGTTGGATTGGTTGACGGAGCTGGTGACAAAATTGGTTTGGTCGTCGAACTGCTCGTTGAATTGGTCGTTGGCTGTTAGTCCGGATTGATTGTCGGTATCGAGAGGTCGAGTGGGCCCGTGGCCAGAGCAGGCTGCGCCTTCGGTAGCAAACTCTCTTGTCGGACGTTATCACTATTCATGTTGTTCATCTTCCAAAATGTAAGATATAAAGAACACAAAAAACAGACACAGAACTTTTATAGCAGTTCGACAGAACATAGTTGTCACGTGGGCGTGCCGAATGAAGACGAAATGTCTAACCTATGAGAATAGGTAATACTCTTTTGTGACGAGAGCTCAAAACAATGGCTAACCAAAGCACTACCTGTTTAACCAACTCACCTCGCGTACAAAATTACTGCGCATACCATGACGTCACATGATGGGATTACATTACGTACGCGCAAGTTCAAAACAAGGTCTAACCAAACCACTACATGTATAACCATCTCACCTCGCGTACAAAATTACTGCGCGTAGCAGTTTAATGATGTCATACTGTGTGCGCGCGCTCACGCCCGCAACAAACAAACAAGTCCAGAATGTTTGTATCTATGTATATGTATGTCTCTATACCTGTCCCTATGATCACTGCCCTTGGTATCCTTGCTGTTGACAATACGGATAGTCTCTTTAATTGTGAAGTGTAAGGCTATTAGTAAGGTTCCCAACATATGCTTTGCATTACACTATGAAAAAGACACAAGATGAGATTTGCACCTTTTATTCATGTACAACACAAACGTATTTACATGTCACACTCCATAACTACAAGAACCAGAGATTAGTCATTGATACAGAGTCTTGAAAAGTGTAATCGTATACAAGACACAAGAAAGTTGTTTACCTCCATTACTGTCAGAACCATTTGTTTCATAATGTTTCGCCACTGCTTCGAAACGGGTTCTTGCAACCAAGTATTGATATTACACAACTGTTCGACTGTCACGTCGGCTAGCTTCACACCTGCGTCTAACAAAACATTAAAACAGTCTTTCACCACTGCAGTTAAATTACTGACCTCCACAGCCTCGTCAAAGTGCATGCAAATTTGAATGCCGTCAGATAACATACAATGAAATTTACTAGGATGATCTATCTCGCAACCACGGCATTGTCGTCTTCAGAGTTCAAAGATGGTACATGCTATGTGGCGTGCAAGCATCTTCTTCATTTCGGTCGCAGGGAAATCAATGGTAAAGTTCGGACTAGCAAAGTCAGGAGCGGAATTTGCGACGTTGGCAGGGTAGGTAGAAGTTGTGACATTGACAGCGTGGGTAGTTGGTGTCAATGCTGTCCCGTTGTAGTTAATCGTCTCTGTCGACACAGAGACCATTCGTTGCCGCTTTGCTGGTAGCGGGCCTTCAATGTAGTTCTGCAAGAATATTTCAATAATATTTAAAAATATTAATGAATGCATGGAAATAGTACACCGTTGTTAGAGTACGGTGATACAAGGACCGGTGGGAAACAATGACAAGAAGTTACGTGATAGGAAGTAAGGTGACAAGTTGTATGATCATAAAGATAAATTGTCGACACAAAAATTACCTCTGGATGCAACCATATAGGGAGTTAAGACGTCACCAGATGTTGATATGAAGGACAACGTAGGGGGGCCATAATCTTGGAAGCAAAGACGTAACAGAATATTATGTACCCGGATGTTAAACGGTAATAGACGAGTCCGACCATATAAGAAATAATAAAACGGAGCGAAGTTTTAGCGGAAGTAAACATATACAGGGACGCCATTTTGACGGAAGGTATGGGTACGTCATTTTAGGGAAAGTATAGACACGGGGAACGAGATTGTAGGTGAAAGTATATAGTAAAACAATATAAAATATGACTCACCACAAGCGCATCCAGCTCGGCATCCTCAGCCGCCCTCTTCTTCACACGGGGACAACTACCGCCTGTGACGTGTCTCTTCCAACTATCTTTCCGTGTGAACGACATCCCACAGTCCAGACAGGTGAAGGGCCTCCGCGATGGTGGTGGTTGTCTCGGGGTCGGTAGGGCCTTCTCGTTGGCAGCATCCGTTCGAACCTTGATATACATGTCAGAGGCTACGTAACCATGAGGTTCGTATTGCAAATGTCCACTATCGTCGACAATCATACGCTTTTTGCAGTATCTGCACCCGATGTAGAATGGAGTATACTTGCGTACTTTGTCAATAAGGAGACCTCTGACCTTTATAGCATGGTCGGGGCTTACCGTTGATTCTAGAGTTGAGATGTCCACGACCTCTGATTCCGACGGCCTAGAAAGGTGGTTGATCACCAGGATGATGGGTCGGCTCGTTGGCTCGTCCTCATCGCTCGAGTCCGCAGCATTGCGAGGTCGGTAGTAGGGTGTCTTCAACATGATGATGTTAGCCGTGGTGTCGTCGCAATAGGAATGACGGTCCGTTTGGCAAAACACCGCGCTTATATAGTTAGTAAATGAGCCGTAAAGTCACGTGGGCGTACCGAACGAGCACGGACCTCGGTGTAGAAATTAAAGGTGTAGACTGTAGAGTAGATAATTGATGGTTGGTTCAGTTGACGGAGCTGATGATAGAGACGAAATTGGTTTGGTCGTCGAACTGGTCGTTGAATTGGTTGTAGGCTTTTGGTCCGGGATGATTGTCGGGGTCGAGAGAACGAGTGGGCCCGTGGCCAGAGCAGACTGCGCCTTCGGTAGCAAACTCTCTTGACGGACGTTATCACTAGGCATGTTGTTCATCTTCCAAAATGTCAGATATAATGACCACAAAAAAAATAGACGCAAACCTTTCATGACAGTTCGACGGAACATAAAGGTCACGTGGCCGTGCCGAACGAACACGGACTTCAGAGTAGACATTGTAAGTACAGTAAGTAGAGTGGATCATTGATGTTTGGTTTGATCGCCGGAGCTGATGACAGAGACGAAATAGTACACACAAAATTACAAACACCTATTTGTTAATAAAGGAAGCAGTTGACGTATGCTGGTAACAAGACACATTGATTGGCAAAAATGTACAAACAGGGTGAGGGGAAGGTCGTAGATCTGTATGGTAACCAGAAATTACATAATTTGACTTATTTTACTAGTTATCTACCGATTCGTCAGGATTGGACCTATTTTATATTTGTAAATGTATAGGTTAGGAGAGACCTACACCTAAACAAATGGTCGACAACCGACATATAAGAATAGCCTCTATTGCGCATGCGTAATGACTTATTTAATGACGTCACTGCCCTGTTTAATAATAATAATAATGTATTTGTTTCAGAAAATCATCATGTCCATATATACAAGTACATCAATAAAAGTATGTAAATAAATATAAAATACATCGATAAGAACAATATGTTAAAAAATTATATAAATCCCGGACCCACTGGTGCCGCAGTTTCGAAGTACAATACACGTCGCTAGTCTTAATGCTATAAATAATGGGATTCAAAGACATGTCAATCCTATTCATTAAGCTAAAAATAGCCTTTCTGATTACACATTTACCCGAGCTGACATTAGCTGTAGCAAACATGTGGCTAGCGCTACATCTCATGGGCAAATTGTTCAATATTCTGAAAGAGTTGTTATATGCAGCAACGAATTGATGAAAATTAACTTTTCTAAAGTTCACCCATAACGCACACATATAGATATTACAAAAATATGCTGTAAATAGCTTATTTTTTACAGCAGTTGAACAAAAGTGGAACTTTTGACGTAACATATTACTCTTGGCATACAAAAGTCTCACTTTAGCTTGCATGTCAGACTCATCAGACAAATTATTAGAAATGACATGTCCAAGATATTTACAAGAGGTGGCAAAGTTTAGCTTCTTTCCTCCTAATGTAATTTCTTTAGACAGATTTGACATTCTAGATTCAAAGTACATGACCAGGGATTTACCCGCATTGTATTGCACGTCATGCTCACATCCATATGAGTAACACATGTCTAGTAGTGTTTGTAGTCCTTTAGCAGAAGGTGCAAACAGAAATAGATCACCGGCATATATAAGGTGATTAACAACCATGTTACCAAGACTACAACCGATTTGTTTTTTGTGCAGTTGTATACTCAGATTATCCATATAAATGTTAAAAAGCAAAGGGAATAACTTCCCACCTTGCTTAACACCATTGCCTACCGAGAAGAAGTCCGAGTAGGTACTTCCCCATTGTATGCATACACATTGGTTATTGAATTCATTGCTGAGTACTCTTAAGATATAGTTCGGTATATTTCGTTGTTCTAGTTTCGTTAAAAGTTTATATCGGTTGACACGAACAAACGCCTTTGATGCATCTAAAAACGCGACGTGCATAGCTGAACCATGTTCAGTGTAGAACCTTAATAATTCCTTTAATGAAAACACGCATAACTCCGTTCCATGTTTAGGCTTAAAGCCAAATTGATTAGGAGTGGTTTCCAAGTACATTTCCATTCTTTTAAAAAGAACAGTGTCTATTATCTTCGAAAATATGTTCGATAGACATATTGGCCTATGATTCCCTTTGTCGTTTACTCGTCTATTCTTGTCTTTAATAATTGGCACAATAACAGACTGTGACATTTCTTTTGGTAAATAACCATGCACCAGAATCGAAGACACAAGGATAGACAAAAGCACAGCGAGTTGATAATCAGCGAACTTAATATGTTCTGCATTGATACCGTCCAGACCTGGTGACTTATTTTTTGAGAGTCCATTAATAATATCCATCAGTTCAACTGCACCAACAGTCATTCCCTTATTGCCAGTGGAACAATCATAACAAACTTTATCACATCGACTATCCTCCACATCATTAAATAAATGTTCATATTGATGCTTCCACATTGACCCGATGTTTACGTCACCGTGTATATTATCAATGTTTGTCGGAAGTTTTACTTTACTGTTCGTACAATGCTTAATTTCTTTCCAGAATTTGCGGTGGTCTTTCTGACACAACTGTTTTGCAATGTTATCAGCAATGATAGTTTCTTTCTCCCTTTTACATTTTCTGATCGCCTGCTTGAATTTCATTCTGGATAATTTCATAACATTAAAAATGTCACCTTGTCTAGGTTTGCCTGTCTCTTTCCATATACAGTAAGCATCACGGGCTGCACAATGAAGCTCTTTCACTCTCGCATTCCAACCTAGTACAACATTATACTTATAAGCACCTTTGCGATTTGACCGGAGTGTGTGACTACACCTCATCAATGTAATCACGATAGAATTGTAAAAGTAATCGAGATCATCATGATGATTACAGTTATGACAATTGGGATCATTGCATCTAACACCCGGTGGAACATTCAGTTTGCTCAATTCAATGTTCGTGCATTCTCTGTATGCGTCAATGTCTTGTGGGTTTAATCTGTCCCACTGTATGCCTTGCTTAATCTCATTAGTATTGCCACTACCACTAACGCATTCTGGTACAATATCACTGAACGATATCGGGTGGTGATCAGAATAAATAACCTCATAAAGTATAGACATGTTAGATAGACAATCCTTCGCATCAGCGGTACATGTGATATGGTCTAGCCATGATGTAGTTCCCCAGGCAGAACTAACGTATGTGTATGTGTCTATCGGGAGAGTATCTTGATCACATATAGCCAGAGTAAATTCTTTGCAGAAATCAAGTAAGATATTCCCAAAAACTTATTTCTTGGAAATATGACGTCTTTGACATATTTTTTATAGTAAAAAGAGAAAAAAGAAACAAGAGACACGAATTTAACCAGTATCGGTATTTGGTTCAACACTTGTCCGCCAGGGATGCTGTTTGTAGTTCATGATCTATCCGTCAGGGGGCTCCATTGCACGCAAACGCGCAAGAGACACGAATTTTGGCAGTACTCGAACATTTAGTTCACAACTTATCCGCCAGATGGCACCACATGTAGTTCACGACCCGCCCGCCAGGGTAATTTAGTTTTTTAGATTCCCGTGGCGCTGTTTTAGTTCACGACCTATCCGACTGGTGGCGCCACTTGACGTTTGACCCCCCCCCCCCGGACCTACATCAGGTATTTCACCTTGACCTACATTCGGTGCTTGATTTTTGACCTTGACTTATATCCGGGTATTTGACCTTGACCCATATCCGGGTATTTGACCTTGACCTACATTCGGGTACTTGACCTTTGACTTTGACCTACATCCGGTACTTGATATTTGAACTACATCCGGGTACTTGACCTTTGACCTACATCCGGGTACTTTCCACTTCCACCAATCCGAATCCAACGTCTACGCTGGACCACCTATATTACTACTTATGTCGTATAAGAATTGTAAGTCGCATCCGTTAGAATGTTTTTAGCAGCGCAGTTGTGCGCAGTTCATATATCACACCTTGAGAAAAAAACATAGCTAAAATAAGGACCCGGCACCATTTGCCTTACCGAAAATTTGACAGTGCACTTGTTTCAGCATTAAGCGATCAAATACTACAATTTCATACTGAACAGCGTAATAACTACTATATTATAGATATATATATATATATATATATATATATATATAGTCACGCTAGTAGGCATGGGATCAACTTAATGTGAATAATTCGAAATTACGAGACACAAACAAGAAACGTCCATCCCCAAGTTGCGCTACGTGCATATATACGCAGATGAAGGTTTCCCGAAGTATTTAACTTGCTATGACATCATTCTGAGCAGTTTTCCTCAATGTGAATTGTAAACTTCCCCTGCTGCTGGCTGGATGGGTCAACGCCTTTCTCTCGCTGTCAGTCGGGGTTGCAACTATGACTGCTCGCTTGATTATGACGGTTGGTCTTGTGCACATGTGTACCTTTGTCTGGAATTTATTCATAATTTCTTCAGTTTTCGTTTCATAATGTCTTTGTGATTTAGTTTGGGGCGGCCTATATTTCTAGTTCCTAGTTTTGATTGTAGTGAAAATAGATATTGTTCTGGAAGTCTCTTGGCGTTTATGCGAGCCACGTGACCTGATCAGATGAGGATTTATTGTATGCGTACGGATTATGTAGGTCGGAACAATCACGTAAAATACGTATTTCGTTGTGAACATTGAACTAACTAAAACCGTGGCCTTTATGTCCTATTGGTACTTTTCACCTGACCAGACGGACCCAGATTGGCTGTGTCTGTCCGTAAGACAGCTTCAGTCCGACTTCAGTGTATACACTACACCAGCTGACACCGACTGAGACCAACTGAGTCGGGGGCTACTGACCACCCAAAATAAGGAAACTCACCAGGCACAGTAAGACAGCCGCGAAGACGCGGAATCACTTAGCAGATCACACACCGGCTGCTGCGGTGCTAACCAAGTTGAGGCGTTGTATTCGTATTATGCAACAGCAATATGCACGTTGCATAATACATACGCACTTTCCACGATCACGCTGGATTCATTCGGTGTCAGCTGGTTTTTGGGGGCAATTAATGAATATATATCAAGACAGGAAGACGGCATACGGATACCAACATATTATAAACAAAATAATAAGATATTTACGAACAAACATGACACACCGAATGAATTTAACAAGTATTTACGAAAATAGGCCCTAACCTTGCTGAAGGAATATCATGTACAAATAAAAATCACATTTCAATTTCACAAAAACAAGACTAAGACTAGGTTTAGATTCACATAAATAAAAGAGGAATCTGTATCACAAATAATCCGCCTTCTTACAAATAAAAATAGTTGTGGGTTTTATGGAATTTCAAGCAAATTACAAACATTTGTTGAACCAGAAATTATTAAACCTCTAACATGTTTCATCAATCAAGTATTGAATACAGGACTATTTCCTAACAAACTAAATTTAAAGTAGCAAAAGTAACTCCAATATTTAAAAAACATGATCCCAGATCCTTCAGGAATTACAGACCAACATCCCTTCTTTCTGTTATCGCAAAAGTCTTCGAAAGAATCATGAATAACCAACTCATGTGTTTTGCAAATACAAAACTATTGTCAGAAAACCAATACGGCTTCAGATCACACCATTCGATAGAATTTGCAGCTCTAGAAATAGTGGATAGGATAATGACACAATAATATTGGATAACAATCAACTACCCCATAGCATATTTATTGATTTATCGAAAGCATTCTGTACGCTAGACCACACAATCCTCTTAACAAAATAAAAACATTATGTCCTGGAACCCTTAGTGTTAAAATTATTACATAGTTATTTATTAAACCGTGAATAATTTGTGCAAATCGATGATATTCTATCAAATGTATTACCCATTAACACGGGGCTTCCACAAGGTTAAATTTTAGGTCCACTATTATTCATTATATATATATATATATATATATATATATATATATATATATATATATATATATATATATATATATATATATATATAGATTAATGATTTCTCACAAGCCACTACAGTTTATAAATTAATTAGTATGCGGATGATACATCGCTAGTGAGTACGTTTGAGTCCTTTACAAATTATACAAACAATGCAGAAACTGAATGTATGATTAGCATTGAACCACACAACATATCATTAGCATTGCAAGAGTCCAACACTTTAACTTTATTAAGCATTATTTTAAAGGTTGAAGATTTATTAGCAATACATGTACTACACATATACTATAAATTCATCCATAAAAAATGTCCAGCTTATTTTCAGAACTGGTCAATATACAAGAACAAGTATGTACATAATTTTCTCACGCGTCAGCACAACACATTACACACATTTAGAACACAACACGATGTGGTAAATTATATCTCAGACATTGTCTGATATATAATTTACCGCATATCATCAACACTATACCAGACATGATCAAGGAGAAAGCTACCACACACATATTACAAGGATATATTCATTATGCTAAAGATTACATCATCAATAGCTACCTAAGCGTATGCTCTGTTATCAACTGTTATATATGTACAGGCAGCTAAGAATAAACATTTTCATTATGCTATATACAACAACTATATACACATTACACAAATTAATGCACTTATCACTATGGATAACAATCACTTTTACATGTAAATATATATATATATATATATATATATATATATATATATATATATATATATATATATACACCCAACCATTGGTTGAACACTGGTGCGCAAACGGAACAGACGTATTTTATAGTAAAATAATTAATTTATACAACATGAAATAGACGTTAAATAAAATCACCAACCATATACCGGGGTGGCTTAAATGCGTGCGACGTTTCTTAGTCTTAATAGAAGTCTCCCATATCCAAGTTGTACATTCAATATGACACCCACTTGAAATTTCACATTGTTACTGTTATGCCTTAATGTACATTACTACTGTCATTTTTATTACATCGTTTTGTACAGTTGGATGAATAAGAAACTCTGTATGTTTGGCTGTCTGTCTGTCTGTAAGTATATGTCTGTCTGTCTGTCTGTCTGTCTGTCTGTCTGTCTGTCTGTCTGTCTGTCTGTCTGTCTGTCTGTCTGTCTGTCTGCATGTATGTATGTATGTCTGTCTCTGTCTGTATGTATGTAGGTATGTCTGTCTGCCTGTCCATGTATGTCTGTCTGCCTGTCTGCCTGTCTGCCTGTCTGCCTGTCTGCCTGTCTGCCTGTCTGCCTGTCTGCCTGTCTGCCTGTCTGCCTGTCTGCCTGTCTGTTTGCCTGTCTGTTTGCCTGTCTGTTTGCCTGTCTGTTTGCCTGTCTGTTTGCCTGTCTGTCTGCCTCTGGGTCTATATGTATGTATGCCTGCCTGCCTGCCTGCCTGCCTGCCTGCCTGCCTGCCTGCCTGCCTGCCTGCCTGCCTGCCTGCCTGCCTGCCTGCCTGCCTGCCTGCCTGCCTGCCTGCCTGCCTGCCTGCCTGCCTGCCTGCCTGCCTGCCTGCCTGTCTATGCGTTTTAGTCAAAATGTTCCCACATAGATAATTGAAATGTGAATTTACCAAAAAACAAATGATCTTCTTTACGTGTGGCTGTCAAAGCTGTACATGTTGCTCCTACTACTGATGCAATGTAACAGTTCGGTCAATAAAGAGTCAGCATGTCCATGTCAATACAACTGCTGACATTATGCCTGGTGCATAATACGGTCAGCGCGTCAGTGAGTCAGTGGTGTCAGTGAGTCAGTGAGTGAGAGAGTGAGTGAATCAGTGAGTGAGTGAGAGAGTGAGTGAATCAGTCAGTGAGTGAATCAGTGAGTCAGTGAGTTAGTACGCATGTGTGTGTGAGTGGGCGTGTGAATGTGCGTGCGTGTGCGTATGCGTACGTGTGTGATACGTTTGCATATATTACCATAAAGGCAGCAATACAGTTTACAAACAATACCGCTAAAAGTTAAGTAAAAACAAACTATAAGAAATAATACTATCACTGTACATTTATTTGCTTTGAACATTGACAATATTAACATAATTCCGAAAACATTTGCTTTGTTTTCTTCCGCACTCAATGGAGAAGGAATAAGTACAAGAAACTGTTAGATGAATAATTAAACAAGTAATGCCACGTAGCCGCAAATGTACACCAATTATGCATAACATCCCCTTCCATCGAAACTATGAGTAATGATACAGCAGATGGCATAGTAAGTACAAAAACAACAACGCATAAAACCAGCACGTTTTTGCCACTTCGAATCGTACGTAATGTTATAGAAGGATTACTTCCAACAATGCTACAAGGTCCACCGATAGAGTTCACCCGGGCTGTAACCTGCAGGTTGGCTCGGATACAGCTTTACAAATGATCGCAGTGGCGTAGATGATGATACAAATGGGAAGGGCCCAGCCAAGAATAATGAAGACTTCAAGCAGGGCTCATTCAGTTATATTATATTGACGTGTTGGTGATTATTTTCTGCCGTCAAAAAGCATGATTCCATGTTCCACGTTACAGCCAGAACACTTGCAGATGTTGCTAAAAGTGCTGAAGTAAGCCAGGTAAAGATTATTATGATGTCGATTGCGAGTGAGCAGTTGCTCGTATTGCAGCGGTTTGGTAATTGCAACAATCTTGCACACGGTCACCCAGCTTAGACTGTGCAGCGACACGAAGCCGAATCAAGTTGAGAAAATGTCTTGGATCATAGGAAGGTAATGAACCATGTGCCGCACTTGTGGAGTCGCCTTCGAGCAAACAGCGGCACTGATGGGCATCGTTGTGCAACCGCTGGCCAGATCAGACAGCGTCACCGAGAACATTAATAACGTCGTGCGATCTTCACGCAGCTGTGGATATTTCAAGATCACATCTATCATTATAGAATTCAGTACAATATTCGTGATGATCATTGTACTGATGACGGCTGGTTTCAAAATATCATTGTCAACAAGATCCATGTTGACTAATGGTGAAATATGTGTCTGTTTTGTATACAAATGTCATCAGCATCCACAAATATATCACATTATTTTATGGGAAATAAATTCGCCAACGGCTATGGCATTTACGTATGTAAATACAACTCTATTATGATTTCCAGTGGCGGAACATTATCAAATACGCCGATTTCAGAAGAAAATACCGTTACTTGAACAATGAAGGCAATTTCGTTTTTGCAGCGATCAGCTAATTCAATGTATTACCTTCTTTGAAGTACAAACTATTAACACAAGGCTTGTACGATCCTTTTGTTGTTCAGATATGTGAGACGGTTGCTGGTCGTGCAACGGATTATATTATTAATCTATGTCAACCGCTCTGCGCTGATTGACAAACAGTGCTCACACGGGAATGTCACTCAGAAACATAATAACAATGATTAGTATTCATATTTAATATAGCCCTACTTGCAATGCGGTTCAAAGCGCTTTACAGAGATACATAGAAAATGTGTTAAGAATCATACGTTATAATAACATAATACTTGTTATAGAATACACACCAAAATTACATATAAAAATATTGAAATAAAATGTAAATAGTTCACACAAAAATATAAAAGTATTAGAAAAACTTAATTGTAAAATACTGACATAAAATAAATGAATAAATTACCCAAATAATTAGGTTATATTATGATAACACAAAACATTAACTAAATAAACTAAATATATGTGTATGCATTAATAAATTAAGCTAAAGCGTTTAAATGCAATAAATAAGCAGAGTTGAAACGTCGGTCACGGTAGAAGTGTTGGCACGAGATATTTAACATGTGCATCTGCTATACGTGCACTATTAGCTTACACTGACCCACCACTAAGAAACGCTCGAAGGACATAATTCATCATCAGTGTTTTATTTTATCTTAAAGGCGTTCACAGCGGCCTCTTGTGGAAAGTTGCTTAACACTCAAATCCCCAGTTTCCATAATTCCCTGAGGTTTAGAAATCAAATTGGCTACAGGTGCGTAAAATGTCTTCTAAGTAACGCATTATGTTGTTGTATAAATACGCCGTCAATGGGGAGAACAAAATATATTTATTTGCATAATGGTAATAACACGTTTTGTGATGTCAGTTAGTATGCACCAAAAAGAATAGACGGCAAGAAGAACCACTGGTCGAAAAGTGAAACCACACATTTAAAGTTGTACCTGGTTAGAACGAACGAGTGAAATAGCTTCACTGTGCAGCCCGTGATGCTTACTGTATATGGAAAGAGATTGGTAAACCTAGGAAAAATGACATATTAATGTTACGAAATTATTCAGAATGAAATTCAAGCAGGCGATTAGAAAATGTAAAAGGGTGAACGAAACTAACAGTGTAGAACAGTTATGTCAAAAAGACCACCGCAAATTCTGGAATGAAATTAATCACTGTACGAACTTTAAAATAAAACTTCCGACAAACATTGATAGTATACACGGTGCTGTAAACATCGGGTCAATGTGGAATCATCATTTTGAAAATTTATTTAATGATGTGGAGGATAGCCGATGTGATAAAGTTTGTTATGATTGTTCCAATGGCAATAACGGAGTGACTATTGGTGCAGTTGAACTGATGGATATTATTAATGGACTCTCAAAAAATAAGTCACCGGGTCTGGATGGTATCAATGCAGAACATGTTATTAAGTTCGTTAATTATCAACTCGCTGTGCTCGTGTCTATCATTGTGTCTTCGATTCCGATGCATGGTTATATACCAAACGAAATTTCACAGTCTGTTATTGTACCAATTATTAAAGACAAAAATAGACGAGTAAACGACAAAGGTGATCATAGGCCAATATGTCTATCGAACATATTTTCGAAGATAATAGACACTGTGTTCAATTTAACAGAATGGAAAGGTACTTGGAAACCCCTTATATAAACTGTTAACGAAACTAGAACAATGAGATGTACCGAAATATATCTTAAGAGTACTCAGCAATAAATTCAATAATCAATGCGCATGCATACGATGGGGAAATACTTACTCGGAATTCTTCTCGGTAGGCAATGGTGTTATGCAACGTGGGAAGTTATCCCCGTTTCTGCACAATAAACAAATCGGTTGTAGTCTTTGTAACATTAGAGAGTGTCTGCAAGCATACCGATCTCGATTCCTTTCCCTATCCCTAACGCGCTGTGCGTACTACGTCATCGCTTGTTGTGTTTATGCGATCGGTTAAGTGTCGATCGGATAGGTAAATACGTACCCGGCAGGGGTGATCGGTTAGCGCAATCCCTATCCATTTTACGGTCAAATTATGGATGCATCAAAGTAAACAGTATGACAGCATTGTACATACAACTGTTTTTGACTGATTAGCCGCCTCGGTTTAATTGCAGTTGTGTTTAATGCATCAGAAAAACATATTTTTTCAAGACCTGTCTCAGCATGCAATACATAACGGTAGAGGCACATATCGTGCGTGCAATCGTTTTTGTTGTTTTCACACAAAAATAATCAAATTATTCCTTAAGATATCTATGTGCTAAATCTCTAACACATATTCCGTTAAATTTGTGCCAAAAACTGTTAGAAAAGTTGTCTTTGGTGCAGTACTTACGAATAAATAAACAGGCAAATCAAAACATTGTAAAAATACGCTGAAAACTGCGCATCCTATCTTCGCTGCGATGTGTTTTGTACATAATTCCAACATGATTTAGATGCATTACGGTATGTCCATTTGAGCTTGTGATTAGGACCACATCCAGCTGAAAAAGGCATAAATATACGATACGTTAGCGAGTTAAACGCCGTGATGCAGACACTCCTGACGGTTACCTATCTCCAACAATCGACACCGATTGCGGAGCGCGTTAGGGATAGGGAAGGGAATCGAGATCGGTATGCTTGCAGACACTCTCTATTGTTGTTAGTCACTTTATATATGCCCTTGATCTACTTCTGTTTGCACATTCTACTAAAGGACTACAAACACTACTAGACATATGTTACTCATATGGATGTGAGCATGACGTGCAATACAACGCGGGTAAATCCCTGGTCATGTACATTGAATGTAGAAAATCAAATCTTTCCAATGGAATGACATTAGGAGGAAAGAAGTTAAACTTTGCCATCTTGTAAATATCTTGGACATGTCATTTCTAATAACTCGTCAGATGAGTCTGACATGCAAGATTAAGTGAGACTTTTGTATGCCAAGATTAATGTTACGTCAAAAATTCCACTTTTGTTCAACTGCTGTACAAAATAACTATTTACAGCGTATTGTGGTAATATCTATACGTGTGCGTTATGGGTGAACTTTAGAAAAGTTAATTTTCAGCAATTCGTTGTTGCATATAACAACTTTTTCAGGATATTGACCGGCCGTTACTCGAAGGCGCTACATAAGCTACTATTGCAGCGAAATTCCAGAAGAGTTTCTCCGAGAAGTTCGATGCGTTGAGCCGCAATATGATTCAATCGTCAATTGAAGACGTAGTGATGAATGCGGCTGCAAGTTTAGTGTGTATCGAAGCTGCTTCACTGGCACACGTGTTGAACATAATTTTAGCATCTGCTACCAAGTCATGCGAACTGGACCCGCTGCCAACGTCACTCCTTCAACAGAACATTGAAGCGCTGTGTCCGGTTATTACACGCATAATTAATGCGTCGCTCTCCAATGCTATGGTCCCACAGTCGATGAAGCATGCCATTGTATTGCCTGTATTGAAAAAAGAGGTGCTGATGTAAATGTGCAGTCTAACTTCTGCCCAATATTGAACATTTCGTTTGTGGCGAAGACAATGGAGAGCTTCGTCTCAAGACAACGGCAACGATTCCTGAACGTCTACCAGAGTGTGTACCGACCACCCCACAGTGCGAATACAGCAATCTTATGCATTCGCAGTGATATGGCGCAAGTGATGGATGCTCATCGTGGAGTATTTCTTGTGCTTCTCGATTTAACAACAGCCTTCGAGACAATAAATCACGATATCTTACTACGGAAACTGTATGGCTATGGCATATGCGGCGAAGCGCATGTGTGGTTGGCGTCATACATATGTGGTCGTACCTCTGCCGTGCGTGTCGGGAAAGAAGTGTCTGAGTGTACCGTGATGAGATCCGGAGTACCACAGGGGTCGGTTCTTGGGCCGGTGCTCTTCAACGCCTACATTGCGCCTCTTACGAATTTACTTAACCGACACGATGTACAACACCATCTGTACCCAGATGATACGCAGTTATACGTCGATTTTCTACCATTTGAGCATACAAATGCTCCCATCAGAATGGAAGCTTGCATCAGTGAAGTTAAAACGTGGCTTCTTGACAACGGACTGGTTCTCATCTACAGCAAAACAAAAGCAATTGTTCTACGTTCATTGAGCTTGCGCAGACCAATACTCATTGATCATGTCGACATATGCGGACAACATGTAGCGACATCGACCATTGTCCGTGACATTGGTGTTGCAATCGATGGTGATTTATCGATGGCGACGCAGGTGACAACTGTACATCGAAGTGCTTACTACCATCTCTCGAGAATTGCTCGTGTGCGAGAGGCAATGACGACCAGTATCTGCAAAGGTCTTGTTCACGCACTTGTGACATCCAGAACTGGTTATGGAATTGCGATGCTCTTTGGTATACAATGCAGTGGTATTATGTTACTGCCAAATGTCCAGTAGAGCGCAGTTGTGCAGTGGCTAGAGCTTCGGACTGTCGACAGAGAAAATTTAGGTTCGAATCCTGTGCTACGGTGTCGAACCTTGGGCGAGTTTGTTCGCAGTTCACTCAGCTGTATGAATTTGGTTATATGCAGAGGCGGATATTTATGTACGAATTGTATTCGCGAATTAATTGCAGCGTGGCTTTATGCGTCACAGAAAAGTCGTGTTCTATTGAACAGGTCTGCCATGGAATAAAGTGTAAAGCGCTTTGAGCAGTCCTGAGAACTGGATACTGAGCTACATTATAAACCTTACCCTTTTTAAACAACATGTCACAGTGCCACGCTGCGCTGGAGAAGTGGCACCGTCAGGTGGAGTAATCGATATCACTAGCAACATCGGGATGTATATGCTATTAATTAATGACATGCCTTTAATTATTTAAATACGCGTATTTAAAGTTAAAGGTGCGATTGTATCAGTAAGATAATGTACTTAATTAACTAAGTACGCGTATGTAATGTTAAAGGCATGCCTTTACTTAATTAAGTACACATATTTAATTAGAAGCAGCGAAATGTCTTAACATGTCTTTATGTAGCTGTTTCTGATTGGTTGCAATTAAATGCGCGTACTTAATTAATTAAAGGCATGCCTTTAACTTTACGTACGCGTACTTAATTAAGTAAAGGAATTATATTAATGTTACAACCACGCCTTTACCTTTACATAAGCGTATTTAAATAATTAAAGGCATACCTTTAATTAACTTAAGGCTTGCATTCAAAAAATGAAAGGTGAGCTTCATATGCTGTTATAGATGTCTGTATGTACATTCATATGCAATGGTACAGTGTATACACTGCCTACACTGTCTACTCGGCGTCTCTCACACGCCCGACCGGGAAGCAAGTCCGGACGCTGTGAACAAGATCCAGTGGGTTAGAGATAGAGACTACCACTCTGTGAGTCCACGACAGGTTATACAGTTACCCCGTGTGTGGAATATTTTACTTCACCTGGCATAGACACCAGGTAAAAAGAACCAACGGCTTTTAGTGACTCTTACGAAATATACAGGCAACTTGAGGTGAACGAAATTGCCTAAGTTTCGAAACGGCGGCAGGTGTATTCGAACCACAGTCCCCCGAATCGACAGTCCGGCGCTCTACCATGCGACCAACGTTCTCCAATAACATCGTTGTCTACCAATGATGTTGGTGTCTACCAATATGACTCGGCCAATGATGTACATATTTTGTGTGTTCAAGAATATGTTCATGTTAAGACACTGTCGGGATATATTTATGTTTCGCATGCCTGCGTCTTCCGTCATTAAATTTAATAACCCTGTTTGATCTAACTGTCTCGTGTGGAGCCTGCGCTAGTTTCAGTGTATAACAATTATAACAGAGAACATACATGTATGAGTGAGAAATGGCATTTCATTTATTTAACACAGTAATCATAGGCATGGAATGCCGAAGAGCCCCTACATGGAAGTGACAATCACCATTGGTTACAAGTGCCATAGTTGGGGCGTAATTACCAAGTTGATTAGCCATACACATACATGTACAAACAGAAAGGCTGGGGTACTCAATCCCCCGAGCAAAAATTGTATACATGACAAAATTGGGCTAATCCCTAACAATGATAAACTAAACAAGTCAACTGAGTTGATATTAACCCAACACCTAATATAATATATATATATATATATATATATATATATATATATATATATACACGCCCATATATATATATATAACCAACAATGCTGACATACAACGAAGTGGGCAATCACCGAACAATTGCAAACAAACGAACATGAATTAGTGCTAACCCCAAAACATAATGGGTAACGGTGCTATATATATAAATATATGTATATACAAATTATCGAAAACACTACTAGCATATTACACAGAAAAGTAGGCCTAACTGCCACACAACATGTACTTCCAAAAAGTACCCGCACTAAAAACCCTGCGTACACAATACTGAACAATTCAGTGGAGAAAAAAAGCATACTGCAAAACCTCGTGTACCCAACTATCACAGGGAAAAGCGTCAACAAACTAAAAACTGTGAATTACCTCTCTGTGAGCAACGTATGACCCTGCATTTATACGCCGTGCACGAGCTAGCTTAGTAGACAAACACCGTTAACTTAACACACAACTGGGGAGGGTGGGTGGGATTTCCGTGCAGCGCGAAAACGGAACGTTGCTACCTGTACAAGGCAGAAGCAGCAACTGTATTTGAATTACTTTTCGACCAGCACAAAGCATTCTTCCATCAATCACCTGTTATAGCGGGGTCACGTGCAAACCTTACGCGGTTCTGTTTGCGCCCCTCGTGATTACCGGATATGCTGCTTTGAATAAATGTAGTTAAATTTAATCATACAGGAGGCGCCACCAAATGCCTCTCCCCAAGCCTCGCCTGTATAGCCGTCTGCTCGGCGCGTTTTGCACCATTTTTGGCAGTAACATAATACCACTGAATTGTTTTGGACCATTTGGCAGTAACATAATACCACTGCATTGTTTTGGACCATTTAATGACATGATTTTTTAAACAACGTAATATATGTAAAAATGTACTCATTGATCGGCGCACCAATTGTTTGATGGTTAATATTTCTGATATAAATACACATCGTGTAAAGTGCTAATTAATAGATATTATTGAAAATAAAAAGATTCTACAAACGAATTGTTACAACTGATTACAAGTATCATTCATCATAATGTAACCTGAACGGGGGCGCATTGCAAAGGTCTAGGGGGCACGTGCCCCCAGGCGCCCTGGTTCCTCCTATGAAGTCACAGCAGTGACGCATTTAGGATCTCAGAAAGAAGAGCTTGCATAATCGCGCTCTAGATGCTAACACATTCGGGTAAAAAAAATAGAGAGCAAATTGTCAAGAGGTATGCTCTTAAAACGCTCCATTTTTACATGTATTTTCGTCGCAACGTAATGTGCACTGTTTTTGTGTCATCAAACAAAACTAATAATACAAAGGTTAAATGATGTCTGATTATATTAGTTTGAGAACAGAAATATCTTCAATAATTTTCCAAACGGCCTAGTTTTCTCAATCGCGCGTAGTTCCAGAGGCAGAGTGTTCCACAATGTCGGCCCAGCCCGGCGATCATAACGTTCTAGGTTCAAGCGTGGAACGTCCAGAAGCAGACCACTGCCAGAGCTTAGGGTCCTGCATAGCGAGTGACGATGTAGCAGTGACGATATATACACTGCCGTGCCTGCATACAACCGTGTGTACAACCATGAGTAACTTGTACTCGATGTGCTTTCTCACTAGGAGCCAGTGTTGTAGGAACGCAGTGACAGATCGCCGGTCACCTCATCGAAGTTGCATCACAACACAAACGGCAAACCGTTGGACTCTCTCTAGACGGTGCAGCAGACGGTCAGATATACCAAAGAGCATCGCATTTCCATAATCAATTCTGGATGTCACAAGTGTATTGGCAAGACATGGTCGTCATTGCCTCTCGTACACGAGCAATTCTCGAGAGATGGTAGTAAGCACTTCGACATACATTTGCCACCTGCATCGCCATCGATAAATCAGCATCGATTGCAACACCAAAGTCACGGACGATGGTCGATGTCGCTACATGTTGTCCGCATATGTCGACATGATCAATGAGTATTGGTCTGCGCAAGCTCGATGAACGTATAACAATTACTTCTGTTTTGTTCTCGTTGAGAACCAGTCCGTTGTCATAGAGCCACGTTTTAACTTCACTGATGCAAGCTTCTATTCTGATGGGAGAATTTGTATACTCAAACGGTAGAAAATCGACGTATAACTGCGTATCATCTGCGCACAGATGGTGTTGTACATCGAGTCGGTTAAGAAAATTCGTAAGAGGCGCAATGTAGGCGTTGAAGAGCACCGGCCCAAGAACCGACCCCTGTGGTACTCCGGATCTCATCACGGTACACTCAGACACTTCTTTCCCGACACGCACGGCAGAGGTACGACCACATGTGTATGACGCCAACCACACATGCGCTTCGCCGCATATGCCATAGCCATACAGTCTTCGTAGTAAGATATCGTGATTTAGTGTGTCGAA
>OZ023207.1:14918286-14968286 GCA_963995525.1 Escarpia spicata | reverse complement strand
GTGTTTACTGCCACTGACTTGGAAATACAGCTAGAAATAGACCAAAGGTTGAAACTACATTTTACAACAAGACTACACAGCTCTTTATCGATGCTTGCCATTTCAGAGTGACATTGCCACCATGCATTTGTTGAGACGCCTTTGTTTTGTTTTCCTCCTGTTGAATAACTGAGCTCTTGTTTTCAAACAGACGGAATGATCATCCAGATGCTTTAAGCATGGTGGCATCGACACGCTGATGAAAGCCATGGTTTCCACTTTGTCTGAAAAGAAACATTAAAACATTATATTACAAAACACTTTACACAATTTTTCTACTGCAAAAAAAATGTGCTACGTAACCGTTATTATAAAGGCTATCCATGAAAATATAGTCTTGAAAAAATACTTTAAATATGTCTTTGCTGTAGTCTGACAGATTTGTTTTACTATCAATATAGTTCACAGTTATAACAAACACATATCTCTAAATCACATTTGTTCACAAAAAGTGCATTTATAAAGTAATATCCTGCTTCTCTATTATTAATGGCCATTTAGAGAATATTCAATTTAATGTATTTGTAATTTACACATCTCTGGTAATACTAAAGTGATATCATTCATGTTTACATTGTTGTGTTCTCTATTACTCACTCCATGCACTAACATCCTCATATTTGTAATATATTTATATGTAATGTATTAAACAAAAAATTGTCGGTATTCTTATGGCATAATGCAAGGTAGTCTAATAGGATAAGGAAATAATGATTTGCTACAGAATATTAATGGTTGGATTCTATAAAAAGTATGTTAAGTTTCATCATCTACTCCAAGTACGTATGTATCTTGCCAGCATGGTTGTTCTTACTTGGCAAATTGCCCTTTGTGCCATGTTCTGCTCTTTGTCCATTGAAGAAAGACTGGACATGCTTCACAAGCATAACGTTATCTACCTCCTGCCAATGGATGTTCTTTGCTGAAAGTGACACCATTGTAGCAGTAAAACCAGGAAAACATGTTACCTAATTTATATACATATTACATAATTAATAGGCCTGTGCTTTTCAACTTGCACAGCTAAAGGAAAATAATTTATTCACCCTGTTTGTGACTTGCTGAGTAAATATATAACTGAACTTACATTATAAACGTTTTATCTTAAACGTCTGGACATATTTTAGTTTCTGAATTTTAATAAAAATTATTAATATTATGAAAGAATAGCAGACCTCTCAAAATCCTGATTCTTGTTCAACGGAGCTGTCAGGACTTTTTGAGGTATGTGTTCTTTTTGTTCATAATGAATGTAAAATAATCCAGGATCAATATACATGCTGTCATTATTATTTTAAGCATTGGAGAGGAAATAATTACGTAGACAAAAATTCTGATTGACTGGTCTAGCAGTGATTATTGTTCATAGATTGCATCATATGAAACAAATTGTTTAATTTGATATACAAAACAGTTAGTATACTCATTCTTCATCAAATTACTTTTTAAATGTTTCTATGCATAGATGTTACTTGTGAATTTGCAAGACTTCTGTAATTCCTTACAAAATCATGTGTACTTTTTTCTTTGGCTGTGGCACTGCTTCCTTGTTGTCACTGTTGGTGTCAACCGCTGCTGTTACAAAATAAATTACTTTTAATTGACAACCAATATATATGCAATAACCAGTTATTACTGATGTTATAAACGATTGAATTGCCAAAACAAATTGCTACATGTTGCAAAATTAAAAAAAAACACTAAACAGGTATTATATTATATGTGATCATGCGTAACACTTAAAAAGTCAAAGCCCATAACCACTTTCTTGAATTTAATAACATTCCAACAAACAACTTGTTGCAATTGTACGATGGTATTTGCTATAAATTAAATAAGTTTTAAAAATCATCCCTTCTACCCTTTCACATATATACATACATATATATGTGAGACATCAATTAATTTAGATGGATATGTTAGTGGTTCATTACTTTCTTTCAATCATAATGCAAAGTCACCTCTCTTTATTGGTTGTGGTGAATCGTCGACACTGCTGCTGTTGTTGTCTGCCACAGCTACAACATATTGTAATTGTAAAATTAATGATGGTGATATTGATGTGATCAGTGTATTTTTGCTATTAATTACCCTAAATAAGTTTTGGGAAATGAAAACCATCCCATTATTTCTTAGAAATATGCCAAAATATGTAAAATCACAAATTGTTACAAGTTGCTAAATAAAATAAAACACTAAGCATGTATTGTACATAATACATTATGCACGGTCCGTATGAATTAAACCATCACTAATGTGATCAGCAAAATGTAATTGCGAGGCGAATCATGAGAAGGATCTGGTGCTCAATGGTACCATAAAATGACAACAAAAATTTAAATGATCATTTTTATTACTGAACAATTATATAGGCTATTATATAATTGTTTAATTTAACTTGAAAAACTCACATACTTACGGATTGTTGATTTTCTGCACATTTCCAAACCCGTCGTTGACGGAATTGGTGTACAGATGCCTGGAATGTATTTATACAAAAGGTGGTTAATTGTTTGCCATACATTTTGCACATCAAGTAGTAGTGATGCTTAGTTTGTTAGAATTACTTCCTGTAGCATTCTTCTAATCATTGTAGTAGGATATTCCTTGAAATTAAATGTTACAAATTATACAAGTAATTTGATAATGTGCTAATTTAGGGACTGAAGTCTTTGTTTATAAATAGTTGTTCAGTGGTTTTGGTATCAAGGTTAGTAATTTTCAAAGCAACTGTATTTTGACTGATTTGGCATATACACTATCTGTGAAGATAATACATGAACATATTTGTAGTATCTAATGTAGCCCAAATAAAGTTGTGAATCATGATGCGATGTCTGCTTTTTATTGCATTATTAATTCAATTTGACATACACAATTGTCAGTGCAAGTGTTGTTTTGAATTTGAGGGTGAATGTATCAGACACAGAACAATTAACTTGAAAAGTCATTTAAATTACAATTAATTAAGATTTTTCTCAATAAAATAAATTTCCCATACACCAATTCTGGTAAATTAAATTAGCCTCAAAATTAAATTAACTGTTTCTGTTTAATTAACATCACAGTTATTACATTTATCTATGTATCTTTGCTTCCTACTTCTAGTTGTTTCTGAATTTAATAATGTTTGTGACCTTCTAGTATATAATCGGTTTGGTACATAAATTGAAGAATTAAGGTCATCATGAAGGGATTCTGAATAGATATAAAAAAACTACATACCATTATCTTACAAACTAATACTAGTTTGAGGATTTTGTAGTATGCCCACTTTGGGTTTCGATCCATTAATAACATTGTGGAAAGCCTCAGGTGGTTGTTTGGTGAGCTTCAAGGGGGTTTTTGGAGAGCCTCTCCCCCCAATTTTCACCGCATCTTGAGACCAGTGTCAATAGTTAAGAAACATACATAGTCTATATTTATACTGCAAATATGGTGGACTTGTTATTAAAATAATTAAACTGCTGACATAAATTTAAGATTAAGTTCCAGAATTTCCAACAAGGCTGCGTGGACGGAAATATGGTAATTTTCCGACTTTTCAGCAGCCTCTGTGCATTCAGTGACTACTAAAATTAAAATATCACTCTGTTTTATTTCAAGCCTTCTTGGTTAACACAGAAAATGTCACGCCTCTATAAGATTCTGAGATAATATGATTTGAAATATACACATGACAATGACATATGCACTTCTGAGCTTAGGCTTATAAAAATGGCAGTTACTTCTTAATTACGCAAAATTAAGAACCCAAACTTCAGATATGTCCATGGCGTGACAGTGGAATAGTAAAAAAATGAAATGAATCTGTGACCAAAAGGCTTGGGGGCTAGTTGAGTTGATATGGAATGACCCTACTGTCATTTTTATATTTCATCATGTCCAGTATGTCTATATACCTTTGAATTCACTTCATTTGATTGAACTAAATATTTTAATGGCTTGTTTCGATAAGTATTTTTTCTGGGTTGTTTTTCATGATTTTCCATGGGAACAAAATTGATAAATTATACACTATGTTTCACATTTAAAATAGTTCAGCATTATATTGCTGTCATATTAGTCATTATGGCAATGACTAATAACTCAATTTGTGTTATTCCAATATATCTTTGCTAAGTAGTTCCTCATATATTTATCTACATTTCTGGAAGTCTTTCCTTTAGTGCTTTTTTGTATTTATTTCTAATTTTATTTTGATAACAACATGTATCTGGTTATGACCACTACCAGGTACCCAGTGGGCAACTATGTATTAACATTGCCAATTAATTAATTTAGTGCAGACAAAATCATATATAAAACTCTCTCCCTTGGTTGGTTCTAGCAAATGCTGAGAAAGGAAATGATCTTGGATTATAAAGTGTTTTGGTCCGCATTCTTTGTACTCTCTAGATACTTCCACTGTAAATGTATGTGGTTAAATAATAATAACACAAACCTGTTTATTCAATTTCCTAATATTCTTAATCTTGATTAAACATACTTCAAAACAAAGTGTTATCATTTTAAAAGTAGTTATTTTATAGCATGTTGAGTGTCACCACTGATGCAGGTGTAAAAAGAGAATTGTCACCTGTGTTTGATTTACCGGTGATGATGTAACAGTTCTGTTCTGATCCATCTGGTATTTCAATGTCATCACAAACCTGTGGAAAGTTTTTTCATATGCATTAGTGTCAGAACGAATATATTTCAGTAGTGCATGCATGTAAAAACATATTATGTAGGAGTAACGTTTATTTTTTTAATAGTGTTGACATTGGGGTAAATTGATATGCAAGGTTGTGGGGTGGACAAGGGGAGTGCTGAAAGGACACAAAGCATATATGTGGGATAAGAGACGCAACTTGTTGTATCCTTTTTAAATGGTAGCAAAGCAAACTTCCCTCCATGGCACAATCAAGTTTTATTGTATAGCATTGCTTCAAAATGTGGTACATTGTGGTGCATATTTATGACTTTCAACTTGTTTCTTCAGGATATGACACATATTTATTTTAAATGCATATCAGTTTATATTGTATAATTGTAACTGATGTACATTTTATTATTGAAACAATTACATAAATTACAATTACTGTATTTTCTTATTTCTAAAACCTTATCTAAAATACTACCAAAACAGTTATATCACATATTTGTTTCAGTCATGCAAATATCCCAATACCATCAAAGTTACATTGTGAGTTGTGACACTAATGTGGACATGTCATTCATTCAACAGTGCTAATTATAGAGGTGGCAACAGCCACAAATGCTATTCCTTAGAAGGTGGATTAGAACCTGTCTAGGTCCATGGTTCAATATCCCCTTTGTTCTTTAGCCAGACTGCAAGCTGGCAGGATACAGTACTGGTGCAGGTTGTCTGACATGTGTTAGCATGTGTGGGTACAATGCCATTAATGTGCATATTCCTAATCTTGATTAAACATATATGTCAAATCAGTTGATGCTACCTGTCATGTTTGTACCATGTTACCACTGATTCAGATGCAAAAAGAGAATCATCACCTGTCTGAGTAACTGATGAGGTATCCATGTGACACTCCTCTTGTGATCAATCAGGTATTTCAATGTCATCACAGTCCTGTGAGAAATATGTGTTTCATGTCAGAAATAATGTAATTTCAGGGCAAACATATAACAACGTATTGTGTATGATTAACATTAACTTTCTTAAATAACAATATATGTGACTTACAAGTTACATTAATCATTTTGTTTCTTGGATAAAATTACTTGAAACTCATCTTTTATATGGTTTGTGTATTTTATTTGATCCTTATAAGTACATCTTAAGTTTATTTTTATCACAAATTCGTTGGGACTCATTTGCTGCATAGCTTTGCAAGCAGTTGCTGATATACTAAACAAGCGATGATCTAGGAAACTACTGTGCACATTAATGCCATTATACTCTACACTACCAACTTTGTCATGCCACTGAACGAACTTATGAAATGTGTATGAAAATGTGTACAAGTCTTATTCGCAAAAAGTACAATTGTTAGAAATTAACAAGGTGTTGAAATTTGCGGATGATACAAAATTTTTTAGAAGGATTAAACGTGATGAAGATAGACAGCATTTACAAGATGATCTTGACAGATTGATAAAATGGTCTGAAAAATGCCAAATGTTGTTCAAATTTTGGGAAATGTTAATGCCTCCACACAGGACATGGGATCGAAGATGTACAATATACAATGGGAGGTTCTGTACTAAGTACTACTGTAAATGAAAAGGAATTAGGATTAACCATTAGTGCTGATATGAAGGTTTCAGAGCAGTGCGAAATTGCAGCTTCAAATGGAAATCAAATCCTTGGATTAATTAGGCGAAACATAACGTTTAAGGAAAAAGAGCTAATAATACCACTGTACAAAACAATAGTTAGGCCTCATTTAGAATATTGTATTCAAGCGTGGAGGCCTTATCGCAGGAAGGACATAGATATGCTAGAAAGAGTGCAGAGGAGAGCAACTAAAATGATACCAAAACTGAGGGATCTTAGTTACAAAATACGCCTAAAAATGTGTTTTAACAATATTAGAGACCAGAAGATTGAGAGGAGATCAGATAGAAGTGTTGAATGGTTATGAACATATTGAGAGAAATATTTTTTTTCTCAGTTAAGAATGATAGAAGGACCAGAGGACATGAAGTTACATTAGTAAAGGAGCAGTGTATATTAGATATAAGTTATCGTTCTCACAAAGGACTGTAAATGCATTTGAGTCTATACAAATTTAAGTAGTGCAAAAGACATGAATTAGTGTTTAAAAAATAAAACAAATTATCTAGGAGGTCACAATGTCAAGAATTCAAAAATTTTGTCATTTTTGTGAATTCTATATATATTATATTTGATGAAATCAAAGCAGAATTTTAATGCTTGTCATAATCATGAATTCATGATACATAGTGGCCATTGTGAATGGGACAACCTCCTTTCACATATTAATGTGGATACTATGTAGATTGGAGTTATTCACGCCCTTTGTCTTTATTTGTTTTCAAGGTAGATATACATAAGAAGCTTCCAGCAAAAATTAAGGAAAGATATGAGATAAACATTTCAGTGACATGCATTCTAAAGAATGCCCAGGGAGGAAGACAATGCATACATTGTACTTGTGTCAATAAATGAACACAATTATTTGTTGGCTACCTGTTGTAGGTCCTTCATTTGTAATTTCTTGTAATTTGATACATGCCTCAAAAGCATATTATGTAGGACTGACTTTATCAAATACCAATATATGTGATCTACATACATTAGTTTTTAATTAATTGAAAGTAATGTATTTCAATGGTTTGTGTACTTTCTTTGGTTCTTAATAGTGCAACTTATTACAAACCTATCCGCACAACTCATTTGCTGATACATTATACTAAACAATGTATGACCTGGTATACTTTTGCACTATAATTATAGAAATCCTATACTAACAAGTTTACCATGCCAATGGTTGATGGATAAAAAAGTTAATGTATCATTGTATGGCAATGTATACCATTCTTACTCCCCTAAACCACAGTTGTTACAAATAGTCAGACGTGCATTGATGTGTTCATTTGGAAGTACTACATTACCTTGACAATATCAACATAATATATTATTTACACGGTATCCATAATAATTATTCAATCCGGGGCATGCACCTCTATTTTGCCGTTGTAACTACTTTTGCCTAAATGTGATACCTCGGTGCATTAATTCCATCATTCAATATCATCCCAGACATATTTACGTTTACAAATATTGCATCTTAGCTCACTTTTGAAGCGTAAATAGTGCTCGTGTTTGCCACAACATATGCCGCTATAGTATACTGGACCACTCGGTTTCTGCCTTACACAAGCATAATATGCAGTTGTCACCAACAATTTTTGAAATCGTCCAGCAATGTATCAATATTATTAATCAGAACCACTTATTTCACCAATGGTATGCAATCGAAGCGTCAAAGAAGTCTTACAATATTCGTAAGACGATAATCACTTCATGCGCCATACGAAAGCACTCGGTTTCTGCCTCATCGTGTTCAAAAAATGACAAAATCATCACTGTGCGACAAATCGCAACGCATTCACTGTCTAAACTCCACAGTCTGTTCGTAAAGTTATTGTGGTAATTAGGGTGAATAGTTGCATACAATTTCTCCCGATAAATTTTAATATTACGGTTGTATACATCACCGACACCAATCTGGTGCACTGCAGTGTAGTCACGTGGTCTGAGTTCGCTATCAAAATATCTGTCAAAAACCTGTTTGCCTCGTTTTAATTTGAGACAAATAACTTCGTTGCAAGTTTGTAGACGTCCTTTGCTCATTGTGTCAGATATATATCTGAGTAAAGATGTATTTAATATGAGATCCAGCTATATAATCGTAATGAGGCAGAAACTCAAATAGGGCAGAAACCGAGTAGTATTATCGCTCATGCTCACAGACTCACGAGCGCTTGAGTCGTTTATGCAATGTGTCTACTTACAGTAAGTAATATAATAGATAATCGATATTAAATTAGATATGTGTTATGCTATATATTATATATATTATATATATATATATATTCCATATTATAAAACACTACATTTAACACAACTTCCACAGCATAATTATTTGTTATGTTTTCCATAGTTATTACAACTCACCAAAATGTTGCGAATTCTGATTAATTTATTGTTGCTGTGTTTTCTGACTTATACAGAAGTGAAATGCACGATCACGCTAGTGGTAGGAGCTCTCCAACGGGGGACGCTGTTGTCATTTCGCTAGGTAGAATATTTTCAAAAAAGCGTGTGTCGCGTCTCGTTTTCGATTAAAACTTCACGCGCCCATACGCAAGTCTGCTTTTTTGGTCGTATCGGATTTGTGCCGTGATTAATGACCACTTTCGACAATACGTACAATGTTATGTTGAGTAAAGGACAGGTACTGTGAAAGTTTATTCATTTGGGGATATGATTGTGTTCGTGGAAGTTGGATTTGCCGTCGCAATCTAACGATACAGATGTTGAACGGCGAGCGGTCATTGCAAACACGTGCGCTCGCGTCGTTCTGTCTGTTTACGTTCTCTATAATACTATACGTATATATATAATATAAGTGTGTGCAACTGTTGCGGCAACCCCAAGCCAATCGCTCACCTTTTAACATCAGAACTGCTCCGTCGCGACGCCAACACCGATTATGAAGATCACAAATAAATGTTCAAACTATTGTGGTCACAATGCCAACTTTTCGTAACAAACGGATTCGTATTTATTACAAAAAGAAGTGTTTTAATGAGTCGCGCACACGTTTCAACTCACTGTGGTTGACAGCTATACCGGAAATGACCCCGGAACTCAGCCAACGCGGTCGCGAGCTCTCGCGGCACACCTCCTATACGTAATATTCGCCCCTTTATAAATGCGATCGCGCGCCAAGAGACGCTCTCCACTTCATTTTATTACATATATAAATACCAAAGAATAATTTAGGTACCATAAAAACAACAATATTTACCCTCTTATTCTAACAGATCTCTTGAATCATCGATATCTATCCAATCTGTAGCTATCCCCAGGTAATCTTTTATACTCTAAAAACATTAGAACGGCCCTAAAAACTATAGTCACCTACTCGGTTTCTGCCCTATCTGAGTTTCTGCCTCATTACGATTATATAGCTGGATCTCATATTAAATACATTTTAGTCAGATATATCGGACACAATAAGCAAAGGACATTTAAAAACTTGCAACAAAGGTATTTGTCCCAAATTAAAACGAGGCAAATAGGTTTGTGACAGATATTTTGATAGCGAACGCAGACCACGTGACTACAGTGCACCATATCGGTGACAGCGGTGTACGGTGATCTAAACAACCGTAATATTTAAATGTATCGGGCGAAATTGTAAATTATATATATACATATAGAGAACGTAAACAGACAGAACGACGCGAGCGCACGTGATTACGAACGCCGACAAATGTTGCGCACTCTTCTATGATATTAATTACTGTACAGTAGACACATTGTATAAACGACTCAAGCGCTCATGCACAGACTTATAGTCACTGAACGGCCGCAGCGGCCTCAAAAGTGCGCTAAGACACAAATCTGAATATTTTTTCTAAATACAAGTAAACGTCACTGGGAAGAATTAATTATTGAATTTACTGAGTAGTGAGTGTGATGTTGAGTGAAATACTTACCAATACTCAAGTTCATGCAACTTCGCAACCAACAAACACGCCAACCAGGTCAGTGACGAAAATCGTGCCCTGTTGTCGTTGATTTAATTACGACAAACATAATTTGTCAAAAAATCGCATAACATTTGATGAATTAAACAAACATTATACAACTTAATTAAGCATTTACGTTCAACAAATGACAGTAAGCGCATAATTGTCAATGATATACAATAGAGTATTTAGCGAATGTCGCAAGTTTTGCGGCATTAACTGAAATGGAAGCCGAGGCGAAGGGCGAATGCTTCGAATGGTCATAAAATATGCATATTTCTTAATCCACACATACTTATAAACCTTTGTATATTATTTTGAAGTGTATAATACATTGAACACGAAATGCCAACACTTCATTCAATATATAGCAGAAATATAAATTTATAAGCACGTTTACCCGGTCTACATAACGCCTCTAGTTATGGTCTTTCTAATATACACGGCGCTGGAAAAAACATGCTCAAAATCAATTAAAATGTTGTTCATTTTTGTAATAATTACGCATACTACTTCATTTTCGGATGAACTGTGTGCACTAACAAAGATAATGGTAAACTCAATCGTGTTAGTTGCGAACTAACACGTCAAAACTTTAGGCAGACCGGCTTTGGTCTGCTTAAAACAGCGATCTGCATAACGCGGCGCTATATGTATAAACGGTCGACGTAAGTTGCAATCGGTAAACAAAGGCCCGAACGGGGTATCGTCGCGGAACTAACTGACAATGACAACGCCCGGCATAGCGACGATGACATAGCAACATGTAAAGCATGCAATATCGATTTCACTGATGACGATGACAAACTTTTAATGTGTGAAAGATGTCTAGGATGATGTTGTGCTAAATGTATAGATATGGATGAAATGGAGTACAACTACATGAGGAAAAGGAAAAACACGCACTAGTTCTGTGACGGTTGTGACACAAATGCATTGACTGCTGTGAGAACTGATAGAACAATTGAACAGGATTGTGAAGCATACCTGTCAAAATGCTCTGAGAGACTAAGCATTGTTGAAACCAAAATAAACACAAAAGCAGACAAGAAGACTGTAGAAGATCTGTCCACGAAGGTATCGGTACTGGCGGCAAATGTAGAACAACTGTCAAACAGCACAGCCACAGGTACCTCCCTCGTTCATCATCCCATGAGCCCAAACAGCCAGACAGAAGCAATCAGTGCAGAGGTGAATAAAGTGGTGGATGAGTATAGAGACAGGGAATGTAGAAAATGCAATGTGATTGTTCACAATATGAAAGAATCAATATTAGCCAACACAGAAGAGAGAAAACAGACTACTGAAAATTACAGTCGACACCATTGCCCAGAAGAGATCCCTGCTATCAAATGCTACTAAAGTTCGAGAGATCACCGAAAATGCTGCCTTCAAGAAAGTCTTCATAACACCTGACCTCACGTTTCAAGAATAAGAAAAGAACAGGAAATTGCGTGCTGAACTTGCCACAAGAAAGCATTAAGGTGAGAGAGATCTTGTAATCAAAAATGGTCTGATCATCCAAAAAGAAAGAAGACCAAACAACAACCAAGATGTTCCACATGACACAGCCAGACGTGCAACAGCACAATCAGAATGGGCAAGTAGCACGTCTGGAAACACACATCAAGCAGCCAACCATCAGCCCTTTCGAGGAGCCCCCGAAGACGAAGGGAATACTTAATAAAAAATGATGTTCCAAACCCTAAGCACATACACAATTTGGTCACCAAAGCACCACAAGCACAAGGAGAGGAACAAAATGCACAAGTTATTGATGGCGAGGCACATCACATAGACTGCAAAACGACACAGAAATGTTGGTCAACAAATGCTGAAACACTAACTAACAAACTGGATGAGCTGAAGACACTAATTGCTAGTGAGATGCCAGATATTATCACTGTAACCGAAGTCTGCCCAAAAGCCAGTGATATAACCCTAACAAAACAAATGATTGACATAGATGGCTATGATGCTTTACCAAACACCCTGGAAAGTAATTTACGTGAGGATGTGGTTGAGAGCTAGTCCAGAAGAGACCCTCACAGATGACATCTTCAATGAATCTGCCTAGTGTACAGTCAATCTAAAAAACAAGTACAAACTTCTGATAGGGGTAGTATACCGTAGTCCTAACAGTGACTCGGAAAACAACGATACACTCCTTCAGTTGATCAAAACAGCCTGCAACAGTCGAGGTGTGACACATATCCTAATAACCGGAGACTTTAATATGAAAGACGTTGACTGGGAGTCATGGATAGAACCAGAACCATACACGTTAGAAACGGAACTACTCGAAACCCTGAGTGACTGCTTTCTACACCAACATGTCAATCTCCCCACCAGGTATCGACATAATCAAGAACCATCACTTCTTGATCTGATAATCACAAATGATGAAAATATGGCAAAAACATAAAACAAAAGCCACATCTAGGGAAAAGGGACCATATAATCATTAAGACGAAATACCACTGCTACTGTGACACAATGACTGAAGAGAAGACTAGTTACCAGTTTGAGAAAGGCAACTACACATCAAGCGCAAACTCAGAGAAACAAATTGAAAAGAGACTCCGAGTAACCTATGTGTGGACGAGATGTGGCAAGAACTGAACAGCACACTCTCAGACCTGGTTGATAAACACGTACCAAAGAAACAGACACTGACAGGAAAGAGAGTTAAGCCATTGTGGATGAACAGCGATCAAATGAGGAAAGTGGAAAAGAAGTACAACATTTGGAAGAGATACACTGAGACAAAACAGTACAGAGACTATGTTGAATACTCACGTGTGAGAAACATTGCGACCAGTGCTGTAAGGAAAGCTAGAAAAGACGTTGTGCGGAAGCTTGCGACAGAGGTCAGCAAAAACCCCAAGGTGTTCTGGCGCTATGTCCAAGATGGAAGAAAGGTTAGATCTGCCATGGGTGAATTTGACCTAGATGATGGCACAACAGCAAAAACAGACCAAGAGAACGCAGACACACTAAACAAATTCTTCACAAGTGTGTTCTCACACGAAGATGTGACGGAAATTGCGACACTCGAAGACAGACATAATGGCAACCTGCTGATCAGTATTGAAATCACAGCAGAAGAAGTCCTGGCTAAATTCACCAACTTAAAAACAAACAAGTCACCTGATCAAGACAGATGTCACCCGTATGTTCTACATGAACTGAGAAATGAATTGGTGGAGCCCCTCTTTTTGATCTTCAACAGGTCATTGAAGGATGGAGTGCTCCGAGCTCAATGGAAGACAGCACACGTAACAGCGCTACACAAGAAGAACTCAAAAATACATGCTTCCAACTGCCGGCCAATCAGTTTGACATGCATAGCATGTAAGATTATGGAAAGCATTATTCGAGACCATCAGAACTTTTTTCGAACTAAAATGGGTTGACCAGAAGCGCCCCTATCGGATTTTCCGGGAACTTGCTGTACAAGTGATGCCACCTGACGGACAAGTTGTAAACTAAATGTAGGAGTACTGCCCAAATTCGTGTCTCTTGGTTTGAACATTAGCGCCCCCTGGTGGATTTTCTCCGAACTAAAATTGAAGAACTCAAAAATACATGCTTCCAACTGCCGGCCAATCAGTTTGACATGCATAACATGTAAGATTATGGAAAGCATTATTCGAGACCATCAGAACTTTTTTCGAACTAAAATGGGTTGACCGGTAGCGCCACCTAGCGGAATTGTTTCAAACTAAATGTAGAAGTCCTGCCCAAATTCGTGTCTCTTGCACGCTTGCGTGCAATAGAGCCTCCTGACGGATACATCACGAACTACAAACATCATCCCTGGCGGGGCAAGTGAGCGAACCCCATGTTAAAGCATAGGGAATTTTCACCATGTTAAGAGACAGGGATTTTCCCCATGTTAAGAGATAGGGATTTTCCTGTGTTAAGAGATAGGGATTTTCCCCATGTTAAAAGATAGGGATTTTCCCCATGTTAAAGCATAGGGAATTTTCTCCATGTTAAGAGATAGGGATTTTCCCCATGTTAAGAGATAGGGATTTTCCCCATGTTAAAGCATAGGGAATGTTTACCATGTTAAAGCATACAGATTTCATCATCAACTGAAAACACCCCTGTTAGATAAGTGGTGAACTATATAACTATTCTGCAGTTCGCGCTTGTGTAATTCTACTCAGCAGTCCGTGCTTTTGAATTTTCTACAATCCGAGATCTTCCGGCACGCCCACGTGACCTTTATGTTCTGTCGAACTGTTATAAAAGGCCTGCGTCTGGTTTTTTTGGTCATTATATCTTACATTTTGGAAGATGAACAACATGACTAGTGATAACGTCCGACAAGGGATTTTGATACCGAAGGCGCAGCCTTCTCCGGCTACAGGACCACTCGATCTCTCGACCCCGGCAAGCAACCCGGACCAACAGTCAACAACCAGTTCAACGACCAGTCCGATGAACAGTTTGACGACCAGTTCGACGATCAAACCAATTTCGTCTCTGTCATCAGCTCCGGCAATCAACCCAACCATCAACCTGACATTGTCACCTCCGACGAAGCGTCAGAAGCTGTTGCCTCGTTATACTTGCTGTATGTGTGGCAGTACCTTCAAGTATAAAGGGAATTGGCCCGCTCATGTGAAGCAGGGCTGCTGCCAAAGGAAGCAAGATAAACAGCGGTGACGTAAACAACAACTTGAAGAACAGCTTGAAGAACAACTTGAAGAAATAACAGTAAGCTTCAATTTTTCATAGTGTTCAAATGGTATTCATGACATTTTGTTAGAACATTTTCAAAAGAACATAATATTATATTTTTTCTTATACATACCAGTTGACCATTCATTATTAAGCTCATCTCGTCACTGTTTCAGCGTCAAGAAAAGGAGTGTATTGCTGCAACCGTCGCTGCTTCTCCCTCTTCTCCTCCCGTCGCGACAAATATCGTCCCGCCAAGCGAATGTCTCCACTGCTGAACACACCCAAGCAGTGCAAGGAGAAACGACGACAGTCTTTACATAGTAGAGTTGAACTTACTTCAAATGGTTGCTAGGGACGCTACGCCAGAAGTAACGTAGTACCGGAAGTTATTTGAATGACATGGCGACCTGTCATGGCGGTCTCTACGCTTCCGCTATTCCCAACGAGTATGTGTGTCAACGAATAGAGAACTATCATGACCGGTAGATGGCAATACTCTTACTAATTACATTGGTGTCCGTTGAGTGACGTTGGGAACCATGATGGTCACCTCTTTGAATGAAGTCCTGTCAGGTAGTTGTCCTTCGCTATCGTGTGGGGTAGTACTCCGATTATCCACTAGGAGTCGTTATGATAGATGTGATGTCATACCGGAAGTTACTTGAATGTCATGACGACCTGTCATGGCGGCCTCTACGGTTTCACCATTTCCGGAAGTGTGTCGACGAATAGAGATATGTCATGGTCGGTAGATGGGAATACTCTGACTAATTACATTGGTATCCGTTGAGTGGCGTTGGGAACCATGATGGTCACCTCTTTGAATGAAGTCCTGTCAGGTGGTTGTCCTTCGCTATCGTGTGGGGTAGTACTCCGATTATCCACTAGGAGTCGTTATGATAGATGTGATGTCATACCGGAAGTTACTTGAATGTCGTGACGGCCTGTCATGGCGGCCTCTACGGTTTCACCATTTCCGGAAGTGTGTCGACGAACAGAGAACTATCATGGCCGGTAGATGGCAATACTCTGACTAATTACATTGGTGTCCGTTGAGTGGCGTTGGGAACGATGATGGTCACCTCTTTGAATGAAGTCCTGTCAGGTAGTTGGCCTTCGCCATCGTGTGGTGTAGTACTCCGATTATCCACTAGGAGTCGCTATGCCAGATGTGATGTCATACCGGAAGTTACTTGAATGTCGTGACGGCCTGTCATGGCGGCCTCTACGGTTTCACCATTTCCGGAAGTGTGTCGACGAATAGAGAACTATCATGGCCGGTAGATGGCAATACTCTGACTAATTACATTGGTGTCCGTTGAGTGGCGTTGGGCCCCTGATGGTCACCTCTTTGAATGAAGTCCTGTCAGGTGGTTGTCCTTCGCTATCGTGTGGGGTGGTACTCCGATTATCCACTAGGAGTCGTTATGATAGATGTGATGTCATACCGGAAGTTACTTGAATGTCATGACGACCTGTCATGGCGGCCTCTACTAGGGACGCTACGCCGGAAGAAACGTAGTACCGGAAGTTATTTGAATGACACGGCGACCTGTCATGGCGGCCTCCACGCTTCCGATATTCCCAACGAGTATGTGTGTCAACGAATAGAGAACTATCATGGCCGGTAGATGGCAATACTCTTACTAATTACATTGGTGTTCGTTGAGTGGCGTTGGGAACCATGATGGTCACCTCTTTGAATGAAGTCCTGTCAGGTGGTTGTCCTTCGCTATCGTGTGGGGTAGTACTCCGATTATCGACTAGGAGTCGTTATGATAGGTGTGATGTCATACCGGAAGTTACTTGAATGTCATGATGACCTGTCATGGCGGCCTCTACGGTTTCACCGTTTCCGGAAGTGTGTCGACGAATAGAGAACTATCATGGACGGTAGATGGCAATACTCTGAATAATTATATTGGTATCCGTTGAGTGGTGTTGAGAACCCTGATGGTCACCTCTTTGAATGAAGTCCTGTCAGGTGGTTGTCCTTACATGTTATTGACATAGTCGTTTTCTATCATAGCGGTTTTCAAATTCGCTTGCTATGATAGCCTCTACTAGGGACGCTACGTCGGAAGTGACGTCGCACCGGATGTTACTTGACTGTCATGGCGGCCTCTGTGCTTCGGGTATTCCCGGAAGTGTGTCCACGAATAGATATCTGTCATGGTCAGTAGATGGCAATACTCTGACTAATTACATTGGTATCCGTTGAGTGATGTTGGGAACCCTGATGGTCACCTCTTTGAATGAAGTCCTGTCAGGTGGTTGTCCTTACTGTGTTCAATTCGTGTCACGTGTTCGGCTAAGTTTAGTGTTTCAATAACACGTCGAATTGTCAGAAAGAGGTGAGCTGTATGCGATAACCCGTCGAGTTGTCAGAAAGAGGTGAGATGTCACGCGATAACCCGTCGAATTTACAGAAAGTTACGAAAATGTTACCACGGTAACATGTTGAAAAGCTAAACTGTTAGAAAACGACGAAGGGACGGCGTGAGTGAGTGAGTGAACAGACACGAAGGATGAGTGAGTGAGTGAGTGAGTGAATGAGTGAAAAGACACGAAGGGTGAGTGAGTGAGTGAGTGAGTGAGTGAACATACACGAAGGGTGAGTGAGTGAGTGAGTGAGTGAGTGAGTGAGTGAGTGAGTGAGTGAGTGAGTGAACATACACGAAGGGTGAGTGAGTGAGTGAGTGAGTGAGTGAGTGAGTGAGTGAGTGAGTGAGTGAGTGAGTGAGTGAGTGAGTGAGTGAGTGAGTGAGTGAGTGAGTGAGTGAGTGAGTGAGTGAGTGAGTGAGTGAGTGAGTGAGTGAGTGAGTGAGTGAGTGAATATACACGAAGGGTGAGTGAGTGATTGAGTGAGTGAGTGAGAGTGAGTGAGTGAGTGAGTGAGTGAGTGAGTGAGTGAGTGAGTGAGTGAGTGAGTGAGTGAGTGAGTGAGTGAGTGAGTGAGTGAGTGAGTGAACAGACACGAAGGGTGAGTGAGTGAGTGTTGAAGCAAATCCCACGCGATAACACGTCTATTTTCCTGAAAACGGAGGGATTTGACGCGATAACCCGTCTATTGTGGTGGAATTGTGGTGGTGGTGGTGGAATCTCACGCGATAGCTCGTCTATTGTGGTGGAATTGTGGTGGTGGTGGTGGAATCTCACGCGATAGCTCGTCTATTGTGGTGGAATTGTGGTGGAAGCGGTGGAATCTCACGTGATAGCTCGTCTATTGTGGTGGAATTGTGGTGGAAGCGGTGGAATTGTGGTGGAAGCGGTGGAATTTAACGCTATGACCCGTCTATTGTGGTGGAATTGTGGTGGTGGTGACTGTGTTCAATTCGTGTCACGTGTTCGGCTAAGTTTAGTGTTTCAATAACACGTCGAATTGTCAATAAGAGGTGAGCTGTACACGATAACCCGTTGAGTTGTCAGAAAGAGGTGAGATGTCACGCGATAACCCGTCGAATTGTCAGAAAGTTACGAAAATGTTACCACGGTAACATGTTGAAAAGATAAACTGTTAGAAAACGACGAAGGGACGGCGTGAGTGAGTGAGTGAGTGAGTGAACAGACACGAAGGATGAGTGAGTGAGTGAAAAGACACGAAGGGTGAGTGAGTGAGTGAGTGAGTGAGTGAGTGAGTGAGTGAGTGAGTGAACATACACGAAGGGTGAGTGAGTGAGTGAGTGAGTGAGTGAGTGAGTGAGTGAGTGAGTGAGTGAGTGAGTGAGTGAGTGAGTGAACAGACACGAAGGATGAGTGAGTGAGTGAGTGAGTGAGTGAGTGAGTGAGTGAGTGAGTGAGTGAGTGAGTGAGTGAGTGAGTGAGTGAGTGAGTGAGTGAGTGAGTGAGTGAGTGAACATACGCGAAGAGTGAGTGAGTGAGTGAGTGAGTGAGTGAAAAGACACGAAGGGTGAGTGAGTGAGTGAGTGAGTGAGTGAGTGAGTGAGTGAGTGAGTGAGTGAGTGAGTGAGTGAGTGAGTGAGTGAGTGAGTGAGTGAGTGAACATACGCGAAGGGTGAGTGAGTGAGTGAATATAGACGAGTACCTTTACTTGTGAAGTGTAAGACACGAAAAAAGACGCAAGATAAGGTTTGCACAGTTTATTCGTGAACAATACAAACGTATTTACATGTCACGCTCCATAACTACAAGAACCAGAGACTAGACATTGATACAGAGTCTTGCAAAGTTTAATCGTGTACAAGACAATACCACACCTCACTACTTCAGTCTTGCCTGCCATACGGCGAGGAGCCCTTGTGGGTCCAACAAAGTCGGTTCGGATACTTGGCTGTGGTATTGTTCCAGACAGTCAACCAGTCTTTACTCAACATCGTCCTTCATTAGTGTCACAACCGTTTGTTTCATAGTGTTTCGCCACTGTTTCGAAACGGTGTCTCGGAACCAACACTTGATACTACACGTGGATAGTGTCGTCTTGAGAGTTCAGTTTTGCACACCTTGGTTATGGAGCTAATTTTGACGCTAAGCCTAACCCTAACCCTAACGCTACCCGAAATCCTAACCTTAGCCCTAACCCCAACCCTAATGCTAACACAAAAATTGTGACATTGGTCACGTGAGTAGAAGTTGTGACGTCTTCAGGAGCGGTCGTTGTTACATTGGTGCCATCGATAGAAGTTGTCACATTGGTCGTATCGGCAGAGGTTGTGACATCGGCGGGAGCGGAAGTCGTCACATCGATCGTATCGGCAGAAATTGGGACATCATCAGGAGCGGAAGTTGGTACATCGACTGTGTCGGCAGATATTATGACATCGTCAGAAGCGAAAGTTGGCACATCGCAGAGCCTAGTGTACCAGATGTCCTCGCCCTCTGGTTCCATCGGCACAGAAGGCCGGTTGGTCACCGGCATGATGGATCGGTTCGTTGGCTCGTCCTCATCGCTCGAGTCTGCCGCATCGCAAGGTCGGCAATAAGGTGTCTTCAACATGCTGTTTGGCGTGATGGCGTCGTAATACGAATGATGAGTCGATTGATAAAACACAGCACTTATATAGTTAGTGAATGTGCCGAAAGGTCACGTGGTCGTGTCGAACGAGCGTAGACTGTAGAGTAGATCAGACTTGCACAGCAAATACCAGTTCAAACTAGTTTACAAACAGGCAACCATTTGAAGTAAGTTCAACTCTACTATGTAAAGACTGTCGTCGTTTCTCCTTGCACTGCTTGGGTGTGTTCAGCAGTGGAGACATTCGCTTGGCGGGACGATATTTGTCGCGACGGGAGGAGAAGAGGGAGAAGCAGCGACGGTTGCAGCAATACACTCCTTTTCTTGACGCTGAAACAGTGACGAGATGAGCTTAATAATGAATGGTCAACTAGTATGTATAAGAAAAAATATAATATGTTCTTTTGAAAATGTTCTAACAAAATGTCTTGAATACCATTTGAACACTATGACAAATTGAAGCTTACTGTTATCTCTTCAAGTTGTTCTTCAAGCTGTTCTTCAAGTTGTTGTTTACGTCGCCGCTGTTTATCTTGCTTCCTTTGGCAGCAGCCCTGCTTCACATGAGCGGACCAATTCCCTTTATACTTGAAGGTACTGCCACACATACAGCAAGTATAACGAGGCAACAGCTTCTGACGCTTCGTCGGAGGTGACAATATCAGGTTGATGGTTGGGTTGATTGCCGGAGCTGATGACAGAGACGAAATTGGTTTGATCGTCGAACTGGTCGTCAAACTGTTCATCGGACTGGTCGTTGAACTGGTTGTTGACTGTTGGTCCGGGTTGCTTGCCGGGGTCGAGAGATCGAGTGGTCCTGTAGCCGGAGAAGGCTGCGCCTTCGGTATCAAAATCCCTTGTCGGACGTTATCACTAGTCATGTTGTTCATCTTCCAAAATGTAAGATATAATGACCAAAAAAACCAGACGCAGGCCTTTTATAACAGTTCGACAGAACATAAAAGTCAAGTGGGCGTGCCGGAAGATCTCGGATTGTAGAAAATTCAAAAGCACGGACTGCTGAGTAGAATGTACACAAGCGCGAACTGCAGAGTAGTTATATAGTTCACCACTTATCTAACAGGGGTGTTTTCAGTTGATGATGAAATCTGTATGCTTTAACATGGTAAACATTTCCTATGCTTTAACATGGGGAAAATCCCTATCTCTTAACATGGAGAAAATTCCCTATGCTTTAACATGGGGAAAATCCCTATCTCTTAACATGGGGAAAATTCCTTATGCTTTAACATGGGAAAAATCCCTATCTCTTAACATGGGGAAAATCCCTATCTCTTAACACAGGAAAATCCCTATATCTTAACATGGGGAAAATCCCTATCTCTTAACATGGTGAAAATTCCCTATGCTTTAACATGGGGTTCGCTCACTTGCCCCGCCAGGGATGATGTTTGTAGTTCGTGATGTATCCGTCAGGAGGCTCTATTGCACGCAAGCGTGCAAGAGACACGAATTTGGGCAGTACTTCTACATGTAGTTTAAAAAAAATTCCGCTAGGTGGTGCTACTGGTCAACAAATTTTAGTTCGGGGGAATTCCGCCAGGGGCGCTAATGTTCAAACCAAGAGACACGAATTTGGGCAGTACTCCTACATTTAGTTTACAACTTGTCCGTCAGGTGGCATCACTTGTAAAGCAAGTTCCCAGAAAATCCGATAGGGGCGTTTCTGGTCACCCCATTTTAGTTCGAAAAAATCCACCAGGGGCGCTGTTTTAGTTCATGACCTATCCACCAGGTGGCGCCACTTGACCTACATCCTAGCATTTGACCTCGACCTACATCCGGGTACTTTTGCTCTTGCTCCCATCATAATCAAGATGCGCGCGGTACACCACCTCTATTACTACTGCTGCAATTTCTGAATGCAGCAAAATCTAAAGTTCCTCCAATCTCTAAATTGGTTCCCGTAGTATGTAAAACGCATGTGTCAACTGTGCTGCTTAGATCAAAAAGTGCACAATTCCGTCATTTTGATGCCCTTCCGCTGGACTAACTAGGCGCAGCACAGTCCAAACATCCGGTCGTCAACATTAAAGTTAAAACAGTAATAGCACAGCTCCACGAAACAACAACATAATAAAAGAGACATTATAAGGCGCGACTAGTGTCGCGTTAAACACCATTAACTTCTAATTCACAGCGTCTACTTCTATCGTATTCCTGATGTGACTAATTTGGCACGCGACACCCCCGGAGGTGAATTTTAGCGACTCCTCCATAACGTTGCATCAACTCGATCGTTATCAACAGGGTTTCTTACACGGCCAAGCTTCAACACGCGGCCAAGTAGTGAACCTGCCTGATTGTTCTTCACTCCTTTGGATTCACTTGTGCGTCACACCAAATGCCTGAGGATCCATCGGTGACAATGTGTGTGACCTACTTCAGCCGGGGTGAGTGTACAACGTGCCCAGCACGATCGTCTGATCATTAATTGTCGCTATGCATGTGGCAGACCTGCCTACCATTACGGATTGTCCGGAATCATTCCGGAAAGTCACCTCAAATTACGGTATTACGGCGAGGGATGAAAATGTTACGGACTGTCACCATGTTTGCCAATCACTAAAATTTAGTTTCCACTATAATCAACAGGTGGCAGCATATGTATGCAGCATGTTGTGACATGGTTTTTCATTCTCTAAGTCAGGTCGTAATCTAACCAATAGGAAACAACGTTATGACAAATTGGCATTTCCGCGATCAAACAAAACGAAGTCACGCTGCACGAAATGATGGATGACAGCGAAATGACGCCACCGCCAACCGAAAAGAAACGTGTAATGCAAAAATGTAGTGAGTGTTGTACTTGTAGTGTTAGGCCAACTGACTGTACTAAGACTAAGTTAGTGTATTTATTGAGGAGTTGAGTCTATCATTGACAGCCTATCATACAGTCACTAGAGTGTAGGCGATGTCGATGACAGTGTGATGTAATGGTTTTGGTCGGTCGCTACCCTCCCCCCCCCCCCCCCCCCCCCCCCCCCCCCCCGTCTATCATTGATCATTCTAGAGTTGAGTAGGTTAGATAGAGAGTGTTAGCTGATGTTGGTGACAGCGTAAGTAATGGTTTTGACCTGTTGCTACCCCCCCCCCCCCGGCTATCATTTATCATACTAGAGTTGAGTAGGCTAGAGTGTAGGTGGTGTTGATGACAGTGTAACTAATGGTTTTGGTCCAGTGTAATGTAATGGTTTTGGTCCATCGTGAGTTGGCTATGCCCCACAGCTGAGTTGTGGCTAGGCGGTTTGAACGTCAGACTGTCAAGAAAGAGGACTTAGGTTCGAATCCATTTGTTGTTATTCAGATTCAGACTGTTTATTACCAAGTAGCATTTCAAATGTACGAGGAATTCTTGGCGTTGTGGGGTCAACATACATGCACGCTTGTCTCCCCTGCCCCCCACCATGCACACGCAAAATATACAATCAGAAACATTATGAAACTGTGTTAAAACTAGTATAAATTTCAACCAAGGCTAACTGCCAACATATTTTAAGACAGTCGTACATCTATTGACATAAAGTTATTTTGGCAATTTTGTTTACACGACGTTGCGTCAGTTCAGACAGCTGAACAAATGAGTGCCATGACGAAACTCCATTATTGAAATTCAAACAACTTTCGAGGAAATTAACGCACGAAGACTATTCGTACACAGACACCCGCCACTGTCTATAGCCAGGTATTGATTCATACAGTTGAGTGAACTGAATCAACGTAGATAGGACGAACTTGCCATAAATTCGTCACGGCAGCATAGTGTTCGAACCATGATTTTCTCGAATGAAAATCTGATGCTCTATTCACAGCGCCACTGCGTCACTGCACAATTATTCGTACCTATCGGTGTGAAGACAATGCAGTTTCATCCAACGCGTCGCGTTTTCCCCATGATTTTTGGACGATTTGCATAGTTTCACGCATTCGTATGTATTGCAAAAGTCGTGGTGTTAAATGATCCAGCCAGTATAGAGCAGTTGACTTTTCACGTGTTCTGTTGCCTTGCAAAAAATCCGATAAACCATCAAAAAATACATGCCGAACACTAAAAAAGAACGCATGACACATTCATTTAAGAGAGAGGAGCATGTGGAAAATTTAGATATAGTTATAATCATGTATATATAATACCCATGCATGCGTAACGTACATATGTCGCCATATTTGGTTGGCAATGCTTGACGGAGTTCCGTTTGGTTGTGACGCAGGCAGCCTAAATCATACTGGATCCAACCATTATGCACTTGACCGCCATCAAGATTTGCCCCTCTAACAATGTATCATCAATAACATGACAATAATGTCAATTACATTACCGGGGGAAATGTCATCTGCTAGAACAAGTATACCAACAAACATTTGTCATTTTAATGTATTTTCCTTATCTTGTTGTTATAAATAACTACGTCTGAGGCCACACATTCTAGGGGAACGGCGTGCAAAACGGGCCCCTTAAGCGAGATTTGTTATCAAGTTGACACACAATCTAATAAACTATTCTTTACGGAATCAGATTTTACACTGATCTTACTATGTATGCGGTAACAATGAGCGTATTTCTGTTAAAATTATGGGATGTTTCAGAACTTCACCCGATTTTTGACTTGCTAAAAAGGAGCGCACAAAATGGGCCCCCTGCACATTAATTTGTATTATTTAGCCATCATCACACATTTCGCACAAACACATTGTGCATATTCGGACCCTGGCCAGTCATGGTGTGCCCATGGCCCACATTAGACACATTCTATCCTTTCTTTCGCGTCATTATTGTCCGAAAACAGTTGGAGCATTATTATTTCTGCGACCTATTGTCTCGCTTGTTTTCGAAGCTACGACATAGTGGCATGGCGAACGATCTCTTCCTTCCCCGTCTAGTTCCACTCGTGTTTGTTTGAGGCTCCTTCCGTATTGTAGGATTTTTGTAACATTTTGTTCTCGGTCGAAGTTGACGTTTGTATGTATATCTTTTCTCAGTTAATCAATTTAACTCTGTTGATTGATCCGCTACGGGGTTTATTGTCATTGTTGGATGATACATGATATATCCGTGCGCTCATATTAACGTTATATATTTATAAAATGTATTAGTAATGTTATCGTTTTGCTTAATAATTGTATTATTATTATTATTATTATTGTATAACTGGGTAATATGTAATATCCTTTGTAAAATAATGTAATATCATAAAACCTTACAAATACAGGTTTGCATATTGTATCAACAGCATATCGACGATAGCGAACCGCTGTTAGTATAGCGGACATCATAGTGGCCCGTTTTGGGCGCACATCATAGCCTCGGGTTGATAATAAATTTGAATACAAACTCTCCATGTTTTTAAAATCTAATACAACTTATCATAGTATTTGTGTTTGGCTTATGCATACCCCAGTTTCCGTTGTTTTCAAAGCGCACAAAACAGAATTATGATATTTTGAAAATAGTGCTAGCATTGTAAGAAAAGTGTGAAACAAAATCTTGTTGAGCTCACCTTTGAATGTGCGTTTCACACTTCCGACCAATGTTTATTAGGGCCCATTTATGAATTACTTAGCAGTGCCACAACACATTTAGCTGTATACAGTACAACAACGTCAAATAGCTGGGGGCTCGTTTTAGCACTTGCAGAGGGGCCGTGGGACGACGCCTCGTACAAATAATTCGTGTACTATTAAAACGTACCATTACACGCGCTTGATATTCACAAAACGCGCAAATCAAATCGTTATGCCGCTACGGTGTTTACGACTGTCAATAATTATTGAAAATGTGCACAAACCATCATTAATAAATCGTCATGACTTATGTTCGACCAATCAAAACATGTGTAAGTCTTCACTGCAGATTTTGCCCCAAGTATCTGCAGTAAGCGGAATGTAAATTATGATGCGTTACATTATAAATGTATTGGAAATTATATTGTTGCCTGAAATGCAATGTTGTTTGTAGTTAATTCAATGTGTTAATTTCTTTCCATTCAAACTAATTATGATGTGTGATACATGAAGACAATTTATAAATGCTAAATACACATTTTGTGCGGCTATTTCATATCACTGCGCAGAATATCAAACGAAAAGTTCCACGTGCCTTCTCACTTAATTGCATGATGCAACGACCGACCATTGCGTCAACGACAATAACCCAGGCGCTCTTACAAAACCAGTGCCACAATCATAAAAAAATTAACTTTCTGAAAGCAGAGGGAATCAAGCTCTTCCTCAGTATCCAGAACAAAGTTGATCATCAATCAGCCTGGACAGAATATGTATGGGAACTACGACTAGCGTATCTAGTCGACATCTTCGGACAGCTCAACAATCTGACCGTTGAACTTCAGGGGAAAGAAACATTGATCATTGATTTTGTTGAATAAATCAAAGCTTTCGTGTGCAAGCTGGAGAATTGGAGGCGTGGGATTGGCATAGACAACTTCGCCATGTTGGAAACGGTATCAGAACTCGCCTAAGACTGTGATGATACAACACAATGTTTGATAATTGAGCATCTGAAAACACTGGAGGTGGAATTCACAAGATACTTCCGGGAGATCTAGTCAAACAATTCGGCTGCTGAGACATCCATTCACCGCGCCAGTGACAGGTGTACTAGATGACAACGATAGTTTTCATTTTCACAAAGGACTGTAAATGAATGGAACAGATTACCTGCTGATTGTGTGGGTGCTAGTTGCGTGAATATGTTTAAAAATAAAATCGACACATACCTCAGACTGGCGGGATACACATATATAAAAGGGTCGGACTCTCGATAAGCCAAAGGGCTTCCTTGTCCACTTGCCACCTAAAGTTAATTCTCTGGGTGGCAATCTTGTTAAATCTTGTTGATACGGGACAAACAGAGCTTTGTCTCCAGGACGATTCAGGTGCCAAGATGAAGTACGAATCAGAAACTCACACAGCGTTCTGGTCATCCAACGAAGTTACCTACCCTAACTGTGTGACTTTGCCCTACACCACATGCTACCATTCACTTCAATCTAACACTACACTGTCAGGCTGCGTTCTCTCATCTCGTGCACATTAAGACCAAATGTCACAACAAGCTAAAGTTGGAGCATGCAACGACAGTAAGATATGACTTCAAATTATTGTTAGTGTTATACAGCGTCACCTATCTGACTGAATGAACCAAAAGGGATATTTTGTGAAGTGTCAGTAAGACACGACTTTAAATAATTCACAATAATGAAGCTTGTTGGTGTTATGCAGCGTCACCAATTTGATTAACAGCAACATAATTTAGTTATTACTTCAAATAAAGGTGTAATCATTTTTAACTGGCGTTTACAGTAAACGTTGGTTATTTTAGATTCATTGTGGTAGTTGTTGAACTGTTGTGACAATTGGATGAGAAAAAGGGGCCACAGAGCAAAAAACTGGAGAAACATTGTGCTAGGCAATAGGTCAGTAAATCATAATATGCATTGCAGTCTACAGGGCAGTTCCAGACTGGGTAGTCTGGGGGCAAAAACCTCCAGTTGTACCCTTTGAGGCTGGCCAAAAAACCTCCACACGGCCGAATATAATTAATTCATTCAGCACGACTCCGCTGTCGAGCTGTCGGATCAAGATATCGGAATACGGGTGGGGTTGCTGTTGAACATTTTCGCAGCGACGCTCACGAAGTGCACGTAACTGGGGAACATTCAAAATGTATATTTGAAACGCCCAATTTAGCGCAGGCATAGCGCGGCCAAGTTCCTAATAGGTCTAGGTGGGGCAATAGCAGCCAAAGCCCCTGGATACATCTGTGGTATAATCAGTAGATGTTACAATACAACTCAAAATAACTTTCTGTTTCCAGTGGTTTGCCGTAAACAAAGAGTCTGCAAGTTATTGCTTCTCACGGTGAGCTTGCTCGTTTTCCACAAAACTGTAATGAACAAATACGTGACACCTATTCACGATCGGCCATACGAACACTTACACGTCGGTGGTGGCGACCCCATGCGGATAAGGTAAACGATATAATTATATTGACAGGCGATTGCAAGTATCGTGTGGTGTGGACAGCTCACTGCACGAAGACTTTAATCACACAAACCTACTCATGATGAAGTGAAATAGTGTTTAACAAGATTTAACAAGATTTAACAAGACAAGATTTAACAAGATTGCCACCCAGAGAATTAACTCTAGGTAGCAGGTGGACAAGGAAGCCCTAGGCTTTTCGAGAGTCCGACCTTTTTATCTATGTGTATCCCGCCCGTCTGAGGTATGTGTCGATTTTATTTTTAAACATATTCACGCTACTAGCACCCACACAATCAGCAGGTAATCTGTTCCATTCATTTACAGTTCTTTGTGAAAATGAAAACTTTCTTATATCCAATCTACTCTGCTCCTTTGCTAATGCAAGATCATGTCCTCTAGTCCTTCTATCTTTCTTAACTGAGAAAAACATATTTCTATCAATATTTTCATAACCCTTCAATATTTTAAACACTTCTATCTGATCTCCTCTCAATCTCCTGGTCTCTAGTGTTGTTAAACCGCATTTTTTAGGCGTATTTCATAACTAAGATCCCTCAGATTTTGTATCATTTTAGTTGCTCTCCTCTGCACTCTTTCTAGCATATCTATGTCCTTCCTGCGATATGGCCTCCACGCTTGAATACAATATTCTAAATGAGGCCTAACTATTGTTTTGTACAGCGGTATTATTAGCTCTTTTTCCTTATACGTTATGTTTCGCCTAATTAATCCAAGGATTTGATTTCCCTTTGAAGCTGCAATTCCGCACTGCTCTGAAATCTTCATATCAGCACTAACGGTTAACCCTAAGTCCTTTTCTTTTACAGTAGTACTTAGTACAGTACCCCCATTGTATATTCTACCTCTTCGTTCCCATGTCCTATGTGGAGGCATTTACATTTCCCAAAATTGAACATCATTTGCCATTTTTCAGACCATTTCATCAACCTGTCAAGATCATCTTGTAAATGCTGTCTATCTCCATCACTTTTAATCCTTCTAAACACTTTTGTATCATCCGCAAATTTCAACACCTTGCTTGTTATTTCATCATCCAAATCGTTGATGTATATTAAGAATAATATAGGACCTAATACTGATCCCTGTGGTACCCCACTCAATACCGATTTCCAGTTTGAAGCCTCCCCATCAACTACTACACGTTGTCTTCTGTCAATCAGCCATTGTTCTATCCAGTTTATTATACCATTTCCTATGCCATGGGCCTTTCGTTTAAGCAGTAATCTTTGATGTGGTACTTTGTCAAAAGCTTTTTGAAAATCTAAGTAGACGATATCTACTGGTGTTCCCTCATCTACCCACTTAGTGATGTCTTCCAAAAAACATAACATATTTGTTAAGCATGACCTCGCTTTAAAAAAACCATGTTGAGATGGGTTTATCAAGTTTTGTTTAGCAAGAAAATCCACCATGTGATCTTTAATTAGTCTTTCTAATAATTTACAAATCACTGATGTTAAACTCACTGGTCTATAGTTCTCTGACTTGTTTCTCGAACCTTTTTTGAATAACGGTATAATGTTTGCTTCTTTCCATTCTAAAGGAACCACTCCCTCTTCTAATGACAAGTTGAAAACTGTTGCAAGTGGTATGCTAATTTGTTCTACAATTTCCAATAGTAGTTTGGGTGGAATACCATCCACTCCAGGTGATTTATTTTCCTTCATAGCCCTTATTTTCTTAGCTACCATTTCCGGGGTTACAATTAATTGTCCTAAATAGTCTGAATCTGCCCCCTTGAACTTAGCCTTTGGTATTGGCAGTGAACTAATATCTTCCCTGGTAAACACTGAACTAAAGTACTCATTCAGGTCTTCTGCCATTATGAATCCCTCTGATATCATATTTCCAGCACTATCTTCTAGAGGACCGACTTTATCTTGAACTTTCTGTTTGCTTCGAACATACGCATAAAAACTCTTGCTGTCATGTTTTATATTACTAGCTAATTGTTGTTCATAGCTTCTCTTTGAATTTCTAATTTCAGCTGTAGCTTGGTTAAGTGCTTCTTTATAATTGTTGTAGTCTTCATCATTTCCAGTACATCTATATGACTTCCACATCATTTGTTTATACTTAATTTTTCTAATGGCTTCTTTCGATAAGTGTTTCTTTTTGGACCGTTTTCCTTGGTTTTTGAAGGGTACAAATTTATCGATTATGCACTTAATTTCACTCTTTAGTATATTCCAGCATTCTGTTGCCGTCTTATTTTTCAGTGTCTTATTCCAGTCTATCTTTGCTAAATATTTCCTCATGTCCTTATACCTTCCTTTGTGGAAATTTCTCCTATACTGCTTTTTGCTATTCCTTTCTGATTTTACTTTGATGGTAAAATGTATCTGGTTGTGATCGCTACTCCCCAGTGGCTCACATATCTTGACATTGTCAACTAATTCATTCTGTGAGGACAAAACTATGTCTAACACATTCTCACCCCTGGTTGGTTCTAGCACATGTTGAGAAAGGAATGTATCTTGAACTAAAACTAAAAACTTGTGGTCCTCTCTCCCCATACTCTGTAGAGATTTCCATTGTATATGCCCATGGTTAAAATCCCCCATAATAATACAGTCCCGTTTGCTTACTTCCCTTATAGCGTTTTGTATTTTTTCATTCTCTTCTATGCTTATGTTTGGACTTCGATAAACCAACCCAACCGTCAACGTTGAGTTTCCTGTAACTATGTTACACCAAACAGCTTCTTCGCAATCTGCTTCTCTTTCTAATTTTATTTCATAAGCCTGAATAGATTCTTTAATATATAAAATAACTCCACCTCCCTTTCTTCCTATTCTATCTTTTCTAAACATTACATATCCTGTCAGTCCCAATTCAGCATCTGATATATCGGTGGTGGTCCAGGATTCGGTTATACCTATTATATGAGGGTCAATATCTTCTACCATAATGTTTAGTTCATTTCTTTTGTTTACTATACTCCTTGCATTTAAACAAACACATTTATATCCAGCTTCAGAAGAGTTTTCCAGACTGTTATTTGTTGATTTATTTGTGCTGTCTTTATCTATGCCTCCATTTTCAGGCTTTTCTGTGAGTCCCCCCTGCGAATCTAGTTTAAATAGATGCAACCTGTCCCACTGTCAACAGATTGCAGCAGATTCTCTGAGAAAACTGCTGCCCCCTTTCCACTAAGATGGAGGCCATCTCTCATGTACATATCTTCCCTCCCAACAAAGTATCCCCATAAATCTGTGAATCCCACCCCCTCTTCTTCACACATCTGCTCAGCTAATGCATTGATCGCCATCCTCTTGCAGTTTCTATACGTTGCCCCCCTTCCTCCCATTACTGGCAAAATTCCTGACAAAATAACCTGTTCGACTCTCGTCTTCTTTAGCTTCCTCACTAACTGTCTATACTTCTGTACTATCGCAGTTGTTCCCTCCCTGTCTGCATTATTTGTTCCTACATGTACCAGTATAGACCCCCCCTTGCCATGTCCCAATACCTTCTCTACCCTGTCAGTTACATGTTCAATCCTAGCCCCCGGTAAACAAACAACGATGTCCTCCCCTCCTTATTCAACATAAATTGAAGACTAAGCCTTTAAACAGTGTAGGGATTCGCTCATTTTGAAGAGTAAAACAGAGACGCGTTCGTTCAATATTAGAACATAACATGCTGTCAAATTTAGAATATACATCACGCAGAACTTCACTATTAAGGTCACACTCGGGACTGGGCCAAAGTTAGTAAACAGATAACGTAGAACCTCATTATTAAAGTCACACTCTCACACTGGGCCAAAGTGACATAAATAAATCATTATTTGCGAGATGGTTGTATTACAGAGATGGGCGTAAAGCGAGGTTCAAATATACGTTGATGTTTGCTCTGCAGGAATACGATGACGACGCTATCACAGTACGCATTCACGTCGTACGAAGATGCCCTGGCGAAGGTGAGCGACTCGAAAAAGTTCATCGTGTTGGCCTCGGTTGACTCGGGCTACATCGACATGGCGATCAACCTGTACGTCACTTCCGTCAGGCCGTTCAACATCACCAACTTCCTGCTCGTCTGCTCCGACTCGCGAGCGGCCCAAGAGGCGCATGCGCATGGCATCACCAGCTTTACGTTAGACCGACATGACGAGTTGAACGCGAACAAGGCTAGCCAGTACGTTACCCGCGTTACTCGCAAAACATCCAGCGCAGCGGCCATTATATGTTGTTGTCCCCAGGGCGAGGTTAGAGTGCGTAATCATTGGAATCAATCACATGACGGAAATAAATACAACATGCGAGATACTTTATTGTATTTCTCAAAACAGAACTGTTTTATGTGGTCTGGCACAAGAGTACACAAAACATAAATATCAATCGCACTTTAATTAATATATTCCCACACAATGAAATGATTAGTGTCAATCTCATTATTTAGTAAAGTTACTGTTATTAATAGACATAGTCACGGTCTGTTAGAGTTAAGGTCAGTAGTAGAACATAGTTAGGTTAGCTACGATTAGAGTTAGGATTAGGTCTACAACGATTATGCAGTCGACCATCCTCCTAGCGAACAAAACAATTGTTGAAGAGCCCCTAGCGAAGATGGCGGTACATATTGTGCCCCTCACTTTCGCCTGGGAAATCTGCGCGCATGGAAATTATGCAGGTAGGCGGCCGATACTCTCGGTTTAAAATGGAGATCATTGGTTCTGAGGCTATATATCATAAAATAATAATAAACCTTTATGAGTTACTATTACATTTTCGAATTAATTCGAAATTTAACTTGTGTGATATCGACACTAGCAATGTAAGATGATCCGGGGATTGAATTATTCATTATAATCTTGAATTTAGCTTAGAATGCTCTTTCAATGACACGTGTATGGCTAGAGTGAATCACAGCCACTCGCCAGCTTCGTATTGCAGTGTTTACGCGCGAACATGCAAACGTACATATTGGCATCTGTTCAGGTATATGTTTCGGTATGTTACGTAGACAAATACACGTATACTTACGTCTTATTCGTAGGGTCGCAGATTAATCCTCGAAAGTTTGGCACTCGAGTTTCAAGCAGTCAAAGAGGAAAACATTAACTTACATGCATACGTGCGTACGTGCGTATGTACGTACACACGTACGCACGTACACACATACATACATATACACATTAACACGTTCATGGATGCATACACAAACACACATACACTTACACACGGACACAAAACACAAACGCAAATACACATATATTTACGTTTCCGCGATAATAGTAAGATTTAACCTAACAAAAATTATCAATGCATTTTTTCATGCAGGTATGGATCACAAGCGTTCATTCGTAAGACCCATGTGAAGACAGACTTGATACTGACAGCGCTTACGTTAGGATACAGTGTATTGATAGTAGACGTCGACATAGTCTTCTTCAAGAATCCGATCCCCTTCGTTCGATGCTCTACCTGTGACATAGCTATTCAAAGTGATACGGTCGAGGTAGGTTAATTCATTATTTCAGTTGTTACTATTGGTTGCATTACGACTGTAAAGATATGGACTTGCACGGCAGTAGATAAGTGTGTTCAGTTATGGCAATAACGCTGTTTTAGTCAATCATAAGTTTAGTGATATTAGCTATTAGTGTGAAGGGGTGAGACATTATCAATTAAGTGCAGTATTTTTCTTAGTATTCATGCTTGCGTGATTTTCGAGAAGCGGTAGTGATACGTCGTTCCAAAACTCATTGTATCATTAGTAATGTTTTCTTTCCATGTTATGTTACAATTGTTCTTATATAATTAGGCTACATCGTGTATGTATTTTGAGAAATAACGTCCACAGTCCTATAAATAACTTACTCGTGTATGCCATTCGCTCCTTACGCACGTACAAACACACACATGCGCGCGCGCAAGCACACATACACACATATACACAGACACACGCAAAAACTTGCGCACCCGCACGCACGCACACAAAAGCCGCGCGCGCGCGAGCACACACACACACACACACACACAAAGCATACACACAACACAGGCAGGCATGCGCACGCACTCATGCACGAGCGCACCAAATATTAATAAAACTATACGAATCGTCAATGCAAAAAATAATAAATAACTGTTTAGTGCTCCTAAAGTTACGGTCCATATTGACTAACTATGATTTTGCATTGCTAATTACACATACAATTGGTGTAATGTCCTTATTCGTTCAGCTGATTTAAGTTAGCACCGCAGGTAGTAAAAGTAGTTTTTAGCAACTAATATGCCAACTACAATCACGCATTTATGTAAGTTCAACGTTTTATTTCTGCTAGGTGAACAGCGGATTCTACTTCGTAAAGCCAACGAAGAGTGGCATCCTTTTACACTCGCGTGCACAGGCGATGGCGCGCAATCAGACATCGTTGTCAAACCAGAAGACACTGGCTCGCACTCTAGAACAGATGAACAGCACCCATCAGATCATAGCGAACCTTTTACCCGACCAGCTCTTCCCGAACGGATACGTCTACTTCGAGCTGGGTGGAAGAATGGTTGCCGGGGACAACAACATCAGTACAAGCATTCTGGTTCACAACAACTGGATCGTGGGCCTGCAAGCGAAAATGTACCGTTTCAAGGAGCACCTCTTATGGCACGTCGACAGGGGTAATTACTATTCGTGTCCTGACCGGAAGTACGTCATATACGACAACCCCGAGAACTTCGACGCGGGTTCAATGTTCGCAAAAGAGGATGCCGCGTTGCGTAGTGCGTTCGCCATTGCATACATTCTCAACCGGACACTAATCCTTCCATTGTTTCACTGCCAAGACTGTAGATCAAATTGCGGGGCGGCCGGGAAAGCAAAACCTGGCTCACGTTTAACAAGCGAGACTGCAAAGCCGCATTGTTACGTAGGAGCATATTATAATATCGCTCAACTCGATCGCTATCTTCCGTATCGTGAGTCGGTGTTTCTACGACATCCGTTAGTGCCAGAGTCGGTGAAACTGTCTGTGTCGCCTATTTTGAAAATCGTTTCTGGAGATGGTAAATCTACGCAGAACACAGACAATGTGTTTATTATGAAAAACAGAAAAGCAGCCACACAAGAGGAAATCGCACGATGGTTCACCCGATACTCGTCTGTTTCTGTCCTTCGGTTTCACGCATTTTATGACATATTTTCCAATTTTGAATCACTCGGTGAATTCCGACAGAAAATGGCACAAGGCCTAATCAAGTCGAATTATCGCCAGTATTCATTTAGACGACGAGTGGTAGGGAATAAATTCAATAAATAACTGATAAAAATGTGTGTTGTTGAATATTAATTTGTATTATAATGTGCAATAAAATTATCAGATCGTCGAACAATGTAATATATAGACAGCAGTAAAATATATTTTTGTACGATCACTACTTGAGAAATTCAGTGTCTCCATTGTTTGGAAAAAATATACAGTTTAAAATATGTCGACATTTTCATGCAACCAAACAAAACTGCTCTTACGTTCAAGTCTTCGGATCCAGTTGCGGTATAAACCTGATTAAAATATATCTCTACATGTTCTGATACATAAGAGGTTTGATACTACCATTGTACAGTGTGACAACATGGCTAAGAATTAGATGGCTGCCACACGAGAACATCTGAACTTTAAATAATTGGATTTTGATCGTGATGACCGCGCTGTGAAGTAATATAGTAGTGTCGGGTCCTAATTACTACACGGAATAACCCGTGGCGCCTCTGATGCATAATTTATCAAAAACGACGCCGACATTGCTTGGCTTCTGTTCTTATCGCACTTCTTTGTTTCAAGAAGCCTTGACTGATTACGTCGTTTTAATCGGAGAGAAAACGCTGTGACATTATGCCAGAATGGTAACAGTATATACATTTTGGTAGACCTAAACAACGTCTTGGAAAGAAAACATTCAAGGGATTGCAAATGACACGAACTACGTAAACTTTATAACTAGATCAGTTTTCGTGACTTATCGTTAGCAATCTCAACTGCGCAATCATCGAACACTCAAAGATCTTCACATTTCGCACCGATTAATGCAGATTGCTCAAGTCGAGCAACTGTGACCAAGCTTCGTAAGTGCCTAAAATAATTGCGTTTTGTTTTAGATTTACATTATGGATTAATCGGCACTAAAACAGGTAGGGGGGGTAATCTGGTGGTGCCCGATATTCAGGCAACTGCTTGAAGCTTTTTCCAGAATTTTGGAATGACCACTACCATATTGTGTGGGCTACAGTGGAAGAAACTGTCAGTCTTAGAATACAAAGACACATATATCTCGTCATTTAGAATGCCACGAAATATTTCTCCAACATTTGAATTGATAAATTGTCATGTAAATGCTGACCACGGAGAATTCGTAAAGAATCTGGTGTTCTACCTAACCCTAAGTATAAAGATTTAGTTTTCACAAATATTGACCACTGATATTTGGTAATCAATGTTGTTTCTCGAATACCCACTAAAAAGACAGAGAAAGGACGTTTGGTGTAATTTGTGTAAATTGCAAAAAATGTGCAATGCAGAAAACATGTTCATTTCGATTTGTGTATTTGTTATGAAAGTAGGAACAACTGCATTCGGCTGAATAGTTTTTTTTCCAAAAAGCAATAGCACTGATAGCAATCACGTAGCATGAAAACTTTCACTATTTGTTACTTTCATAATATAATACTGTAATTTGTTACCAAAAATGGCGGGTGTCATAATATACATCACCAAAATAGTGTTAAAACAAATCTGATTTTCTGGTGGACGCGACACATAATTGGTTGACGCAGTGCACAGTATATGTTAAGTTCACGAACAATGCAACGATAGCTAATAGAAAACAACATAAATCTCAGAATGTTATTCCTCTGTTTGATTTGTCAAGTTTGATCAACAAAACACTGCTGCATGTATGTCATACGACCAGCAATAAAACACCTGAAAAATAAAAAATAAAACAATATTTTGAAAAATGTATTACATTTAATTATTAGTTATGCACATATAAACACCCTGTCATCCAAGACTGACTTTCAGGTGGTCAATACTTTTGAACGGTGACTGTAAAGCTTGGATACATTGGCACTTTTCGCCCGAACGAAACATGGCAAACCAGGCCAGACCAGACCAGATCAGATCCAATTCCCTCTACTGCAGTGTATCCACTACATCGACCAACACCGACTGAGCAATATTGAAAGCCGACGTGACGTCATAATCATGAAACCTTGTAGTTTGGGGTAGTCGTTGTCGGACTGATGTGGTTTGGTCTGTTCAAGCTAAAAGAATCAGTGTATCGCGGCCATAATGTGCCAGTGTATCGCGGCCTTAATGAGCCAGTGTATCGCGGCCTTAATGTGCCAGTGTATCGCGGCCTTAATGAGCCAGTGTATCGCGGCCTTAAAATCATCAAAATCGAGGTTTCAACACAAAAAACGAAAGAAACACAAAATGAGAACAAAATACAAAAAGGAAGAAAGACATGTGCAAGGTTTCCCATTGATTAATCTTTTTTATTTCATAATGTCGACCTACGTTACAGGCACTAAAACCGAGATACGTTATCTCATCGCCACATCTGGTATCGGGGGAAAAGACAGTGATATGCATGTGACACGATATCCCCACCGTCCCTGACGAATTTTAAAAAAAACTTAAATAATTCTACGAACCACTCCAAAAGGACGCTAGATCGCACTCAAAGTTTCAGTTTCATACATGCAAAACTAATCGAGATATGTTTCCACAAACAAAAATACACACAAACAGACAGGGAGTTGTATTATTTCATAATGTATATTATCAATATCAAGATAGTCATACACGTTGTATGGTTTTGGGGTTAATACAACAATATATCAAAACAGTTTCCAAAAATCAATGGTTGCCGGCCTGTCCTTGAAACACTGGGCAGGTGAAAGGTTTGATGAGTCGTGGGCGCTAAATCGCCACATCGCTGAACCGATTCATCTTCATACCTTCACGCACCTAGTTCAGACATGGCGCAACAAAGAACGGTCAAGCGTGGGACCGCTTGGCGCCTCCACGCTGTAATGGGACCAGCCTCGGTGCAACCGGTTCTATAGTGGGGAAATCCAAACAGCTGAACACATCGACATAGAGTGCCGGATTTAGGAGTGTGGGGCACCCGAACAGTGATTGACCGGGCATCGCATCATAAAAGTTATCATTCCTTCCTACCTTCTACAATAAGGACTTCACAAGAAAGTGCGACTTTGCCCATTTAGAACATCAATTTCCATCATATTGAAGCACTCAAGTTACGTTTCAGAACGTTTCGACTACAAAGAAATTACCCAAAAACATTATGATGGAGCCCCCCATAACAAATTGTCCATATTATGAGGGCCTGTGTATATTTACCCTCTGTCCTGCCTACATCCGGTACTCTCAGCCAGTGGTACAACAATAACATAAGTGAATAATGTCAATCGTGTTTGACTCAGCTGTCGCTGTGGTTCAAAGAGGATACTGTCATAGTTTTCAAACCGAGCTCTGCATTAACTCCAAACCAGCGAAAATAGATAGCTTTAAATATGTGTTGTCTGTTCCGATTAGATAGTATTCCATATGTGTGGAAATGCGTAGGACGCGGCATGAGGAATGTTGTGACGTTACGGTGGGAATATCCTATCCGACTCCTGTGCGGATACGATTCGAATCGCCATATGGAGCAGTTCACTTTGCCGCATCCCTATGAACAAATTGATCGGCCAGTATGCTATGAAACTACTTATATTAATTTCTTCTAGACACTATAGTCATTGTGTTGCCGCATGCCGCATCCGCATGCCGTATCCGTACATATGGAACCATAGATTTAATCCGCCTGTGTAATACGGAACTTCTAATACATTCAATCCCACTAGTCAGTAGATTCATTTTACTGAGCTTGCATGATCCGAATGCCGTTTCCGAACATATGGTATCCTACCGTTACTCGGCTTCAGTTAGCAGTAAATTCGCTGTATCAGTGGTCGTGAAAGTGGGAACAACAAGAAAACGCCGAACATCAAACGACCTAGCGGATAATCCAAACGCCCTCATTGATGTTGCCAACAAACGTTGTAAACAAACTGAATGTTTATTTACAAAATTCAACTTTCAGTAGTCAAAATATACAAACTGCCATCACTGTCTCGGGGTTATTAAACGCAATTTGGCGGGAGCTACACTGCCACCATATGTATTGCACACTTGTGAACATTATAGTAAAACATTACGAGCACATGAATTCGGTTTAAACAATACTACACATTTAATGTACTAATGTTTTAGATGTACATCTTTCGGAGTTGGGATATGTGTATAGTGAGTCGTGTTTAGCTCATGACATTCCGATGTGCATGTTAACTAAACGTTCTACGTATGCTGGAAGACGTTTTATAACCATAACAGTGGGTTTACACATTCGACATATATTCTTCCTTTTACAGTCGTATATAGATACAGATACAGACATACATTTATAATATTTATGGCATGTTATACACATAGCGAAATATTCGCATACACGCCTCAAGTGCATATAATAACATACATACACACATGCATACATGCGTACATGCATACATGCATACATGCATACATGCATACAAACATACATACATACATAAATACATACATACAGACAGACAGACAGACAGACAGACATGCATACATGCATCGATGCATGCATGCATACGTACATACGTACATACGTACATACGCACATACGTACATACATACAAGATTTAACAAGATTTAACAAGATTGCCATCCAGAAAATTACTCTGGATGGCAGTTGGACAAGGAAGCCTTTTGGCTTATCGAGAGTCCAATACTTTTGATCTACATGTATCCCGCCTTTTTAAGGTGTGTGTCGATTTTATTTTTAAACATATTCACGCTACTAGCACCAACACAATTAGGAGATAATCTGTTCCATTCATTTACAGTCCTTTGTGAGAATGAGAACATTCTTATATCTAATCTACACTGCTCCTTTACTAATGTAGCTTCATGTCCTCTGGTCCTTCTATCTTTCTTAACTGAGAAAAAAATGTTTCTATCAATATTTTCATAACCATTCAATATTTTAAACACTTCTATGTGATCTCCTCTCAATCTCCTGGTCTCTAGTGTTGTTAAACCACATTCTTTTAGGCGTATTTCGTAACTAAGATCCCTCAGATTTGGTATCATTTTAGTCGCTCTCCTCTGTACTCTTTCTAGCATATCTATGTCCTTCTTGCGATATGGCCTCCATGCTTGTATACAATATTCTAAATGAGGCCTCACTATTGTTTTGTACAGCGGTACTATTAATTCTTTTTTCTTATACGCTATATTTCGCCTAATTAATCCAAGGATTTGATTTCCCTTTGACGCTGCAATTCCGCACTGCTCTGAAACCTTCATATCAGCACTAATGGTTAACCCTAAGTCCTTTTCTTTTACAGTAGTACTTAGAACAGTACCCCCCATTTTATATTTTACCTCTTCATTCCCATGACCTGTGTGGAGGCATTTACATTTCCCAAAATTGAACAGCATTTGCCACTTTTCAGACCATTTGATCAACCTATCAAGATCATCTTGTAAATGCTGTCTGTCTCCATCACTTTTAATCCTTCTAAACACTTTTGTATCATCCGCAAATTTCAACACCTTGCTTGTTATATCATCGTCCAAATCGTTGATATATATTAAGAATAATATAGGTCCTAGTACTGATCCCTGTGGTACCCCACTCAATACCGATTTCCAGTTTGAAGCCTCCCCATCAACTACTACACGTTGTCTTCTGTCATTCAGCCATTTTTCTATCCAGTTTATTATACCATTTCCTATACCATGGGCCTTTAGCTTAAGGAGTAATCTTTGATGTGGTACTTTGTCGAAAGCTTTTTGAAAATCTAAATAGATGATATCTACTGGTGATCCCTCATCTACCCACCTAGTGATGTCTTCCAAAAAACATAACGTATTTGTTAAGCATGACCTCGCTTTTAAAAACCCATGTTGAGATGGGTTTATCAAGTTATGTTTAACAAGAAAATCCACCATGTGATCTTTAATTAGCCTTTCTAATAATTTGCAAATCACTGATGTTAAACTCACTGGTCTATAGTTCTCTGACTTGTTTCTCGAACCTTTTTTAAATAACGGTATAATGTTTGCCTCTTTCCATTCTAAAGGAACCACTCCCTCTTCTAATGACAAATTGAAAACTGTTGCAAGCGGTGCGCTAATTTGTTCTACAATTTCCAATAGTAGTTTGGGCGGAATCCCGACCACTCCAGGTGATTTATTATCCTTCATAGCCCTTATTTTCTTAGCTACCATTTCCGAGGTTACAACTAACTGTCCTAAATAGTCTGAATCTGCCCCCTTGAACTTAGCCTCTGGTACTGGCAGTGAACTAATATCTTCCCTGGTAAACACTGAACTAAAATACTCATTCAGGTCTTCTGCCATTAAGAATCCCTCTGATACTGTATTTCCAGCACTATCTTCTAGAGGACCGACCACAATGGTCCGATACACAAATAATGATCGTGACAAGACCAATCTTGGAAATTACTTGTAGTGTAGATAAGCAAAAAGTGGACTTTTACGACCGATCGAACTAGATCTACTGTCTATGTCTTCTGCGTATTATGAATGTATGATTTTGGGTTTAATAAAACAATCTATCAAAATAGTTTCCCAATATCAATGGCTGCCGACCTTCTCCGGAGTGGCCACGTGTTTGTCTCCGTGTCACATAAGTCCTTGAAACACTTGGCAGGTGAAAGGTGTGATGAGTTGTGGACGCTAATCGCCTCATCGCTGTACCGATTCATCTTCATACCATCAACCACGTATTGACACGACGCACCTAGTTTGGACACGACTCAACAAAGAACAGTCAAGCGTGGGACAGTTTGGCGCCTCCACGCTGTAACGGGGCCTGCCTCTTTGCAAACGGTTCTACAGTGGGGACATCCAAACAGCTGAACAGATCGAGATAGAGCGCCGGATTTAGGATTGTGGGGCACCCGAACAGTGATTGACCGGGTCGCATCATAAAAGTTATCATTCCTTCCTACCTTCTACAATAATGACTTCACATGAAAGCACGACTTTGCCCATTTTGAACACAAATTTCCAGCATATTGAAGCCCTCAAGTTACGTTTCAGAACGTTTCGGCCCAAAAGAAATTACCCCAAAACCGTTTTATGGAGCCCCCCATAACAAGTTGTCCATATTATGAGGGCCTGTGCATATTTACCCTCTGTCCTGCCTACATCCGGTACTCTCAACAAGTGGTAGAACAATAACATAAGTGAATAATTTCAATCGTGTTTGACACTTAGTTGTCTTGTGTGGTTCAAAGAGGATACTGTCATAGTTTTCAAACCGAGCTCTGCATTAGCTGCAAACCAGCGAACATAGATAGGGTTAAATATGTGTTGTCTGTTCCGTTTAGCTAGTATTCCATATGTGTCGAAATACGTAGGACGCGGCATGAGGAATGTTGTGACGTTACGGTGGGAATATCCTATCCGATTCCTGTGCGGATACCATTCGAATCGTCATATGGAGCAATTCACTTTGCCACATCCCTATGAACAAATTTATCGGCCAGTATGCTATGGAACTACTTATATTAATTTCCTCTAGACACTATATTCATTGTGTTGCCGCATGCCGTATCTGTACATGTGGAACAGTAGTTTTAACCCGCCTGTGTAATACGGAACTTCTAATACATTTAATCCCAATAGTCACTACATTCACTTTACTGAGCTTGTCAGATCTGAATGCCGTTTCCGAACATATGGTATCCTACCGTTACTCGGCTTCGGCCAGGGGTAGTAACAGTTAGTAGGAAATTCGCTGTATCAGTTGTCGTGAAAGTGGGAACAACAAGAAAACGCCGAACAGCAAACGACCTAGCGGATAATGCAAACGCCCTCATTGATGTTGCCAACAAACGTTGTAAACAATCTGAATGTTTATTTACAAATTGAACATCCAGTAGTCAAAATATACAAACTGCCATCACTGTCTCGGGTTATTAAACGCAATTTGGCGGGCACTACATCGCCACCATATGTATTATACACTTGTGAACATCATAGTAAAACATTACGAGCACATGAATTCGTTTTAAACAATACTACACATTTTATGTACTAATGTTTTAGATGTACGTCTTTCGGAGTTGGTATCTGTGTATAGTGAGTCGTGTTTAGCTCATGACATTCCGATGTGCATGTTAACTAAACGTTCTACGTAGAGTAAGGTGGGGCCAAGCGCCCATGTTGGGGCATAGCGCCCATGCCACTATCTTGGCGAATATAGCATTTGTTGGCTCCACATAGCGATCAAATGATTAATGACTGAGTCCTCACGACACATCAACGTGCTATGGCTTTACAGAATCGAACACGATGTAAGTACAGCTGATTTACCGTTTCTTTATTATTTGTTATAAGATCGCTTCCATATTAATCAATAAATTGCCCCTAAATGGTTGCGAATTTTGAAACGCTTGGAATAGCTTTCTACGCTATGTTGTATAACCTGCATTTCCGTGCCTTCAGTTACGGTGAGCGATAAAAGAAAATATCATGACTCGAATGTTCTCAGCATAGTCGCCAGTGGGGCATAGCGCCACCTGTGAATTGGGGCAAAGCGCCCATGCCTGCGCGCTATGCCCCATCTGCAATTATTGATATACAAGTAGCATTGTGAATACATTTTAGATGGCATGTCTTTGTGTAAATACAATATACATTATATATATATATTTATAATATTGTGTGTGTGTGTGTGTGTGTGTGTGTGTGTGTGTGTGTGTGTGTGTGTGTGTGTGTGTGTGTGTGTGTGTGTGTGTGTGTGTGTGTGTGTGTGTGTGTGTGTGTGTGTGTGTGTGTGTGTGTGTGTGTGTGTGTGTGTGTGTGTGTGTGTGTGTGTGTGTGTGTGTCCGTGTGAATGGTTAGTGATAGAATTTTATCAAACGTTCTTGTGATTATTATAAGGATAACAGCTACAGCATGTTCGTTTCAGATTGAGAGACAGCAAGGTTCGAACGTACAAAAGAAAGTCTACACAGGCGTCGTATGGGTCTGAACGACTGGCGTAGTAGCGGCTGTCCACGAAGGACAGAGTATACGAGGTGCAGGGGCAGATTATGGAATACCAAGGCGCACACTAAAGCGCCATTGCTCTGGTGTTGTACAGCTGCCTGGCGTTGTAGCTATGGGCAGCAAGCGTTGCGTATTCTCAAGTGCCTTTGAAGCACAATTGGTAGATTATGCAAAGGAGATGGCCAAGAGAATGTACGGATTGACAACTACTGATGTTAGGCGTTTGGGTTACGCTGTTGCCGCAAAATTGGGCATACAGCACAATTTTGATGACGAGCGTGGGCTAGCTGGAAAGGACTGGCTGTCAAATTTCATGAAGCGCCACCCAGAGTTGTCGATTCGTGCGCCAATTTCCACTAGCCTGGCCCGTGTCGAAGGTTTCAACCGCGATGCAGTTATGGCATTGTTTGCTTTGTACAAAGATGTCCTGCAAGGAGGGGATCACATAGCTACTGCCATTTGGAACTGCGATGAAACTGGCTTCACGACGGTAGCGAAGGCGGGGAAGGTCGTATGCGAAACTGGAAGAAGGTAGGTGCGAAAGGTTCCAAGCGGTGAGCGTGGAAAGAACATTACCGCGCTGTGCTGTGTAAGCGCTGCCGATTCTGACATTCTTCCGCTGTTTGTGTTCCCTCGCAAGAGAATGGTGGAGGCCCTCATGAACGGTGCCCCTACTGGTTCGATTGGTGCAGTGAATGATCGCGGTTCAGGCTATATCGAATCAGCTCTGTTCAAAAGTGGCTCAAACACTTCGTCGCGATGGCCGGCTGCACCAAAGACCATCCACACGTACTTCTGTTGGATGGACACGAAAGCCATAAAAACGCTTGAGGCAATCGACTTCGCCCGGGAACATGGGGTCATGTTGCTTACATTTCCACCACACTGCGCACACCGGCTCCAACCTCTCGACCGGACATTTTTTAAGTCACTGAAGTCTGCGTTCAGCCGTTCAAGTGACAACTGGATTACATCCAACAAGGGACGTGCCATCACCCAGTATGATGTGATGCCATCACCCAGTATGATTTGATGGCATCACCCAGTATGATGTGATGCCATCACCCAGTACGATGTGATGCCATCACCCAGTACGATGTGATGCCATCACCCAGTATGATGTGATGCCATCACCCAGTATGATGTGATGGAATCACCCAGTATGATGTGATGCCATCACCCAGTATGATGTGATGCCATCACCCAGTATGATGTGATGGCATCACCCAGTATGATGTGATGGAATCACCCAGTATGATGTGATGCCATCACCCAGTATGATGTGATGCCATCACCCAATATGACGTGAGCAAGCATACAGTTATACTGCTACAGTGCAGTCTGCAGTCAAAGGGTTTGCAACGTGCGGCTTATGGCCATTCAACGACAGCAAGTTCGATGCAGAATTAATGTACTTGAATTGCTGTTCATTCAGCCTGTCGATACTCCTCAAGTCACAGCCCTGGATGTGGTCGTCAATTAGGTTGCCGGCACCCGAGTCACCACCTCTCCAGCTGCTGTCGCGCTATTATTATGAGCTGCTCGCCACCACCGCCGAACAAGAAGCGTAAACATGTAGCGAGAAGAACCACCAGTGTCGTGCTGACTTCTTCGCCATACAAGTTAATTGCTGAGAAGAAACGCGACATGAAGAAACCAAAACGTTCGCTGATGGTAAAGAAAATCAGCGAGATCAAGCTGCCCAAGTCAGCACAAGAGCCTACTGCTGGTCCGTCTGGGATGTGAAACCAACAAAAGAACACCGAAGACACAGAATGCGTCGTTTGCTGCGAGCCTTACGCCAACAGCAAGTCCAGAGAGGTGTGGCGTCAATGTCTCAGCTGCAAGAAATGGGCACACACCGCGTGCACTGCAGGCGATCCATACTACATTTACCACAACTGTGAATCAGACTCAGACTATTTGGATGAACAAATTCAACAGCACGTCGCCATAGCACATGTCGCTACACTGAAGCCACCAGCGAACTGCATTCAGGTTCCCTGGTGCGATATCATTCTTTGTTCGTGTTTCATATGGTTTGTAGGCTGCATTTTGTATGTGCATTAAATAAAGTTCTGTATTCTTGTTATTAGATAATCATTTTGTAGCCTACTGATAAAAAATACATGCAATTCTACATGGGGCATAGCGCCCATCCCATGTGCGCTTTGCCCCACCTACGGGGCAAAGCGCCCAAATCGGGTGCATGCACATAACTAATCACACTACAAAAACATATTATTCGAATCTTGTCAGATTTGCACGACATATACTCAATATAGTTACCGACATATTGTAGATAGTTGTAGGTATATTGCATTAAATAGAGCCAACCGTTATGACGATATGTGTTACCCTGGGCGTTATGCCCCACCCCACTCTATGCTGGAAGACGTTTTATAACCATAACAGAGCGTTTACACATTCGACGTATATTCTTCCTTTTACAGTCGTATATAAATACATATTCACACACGCACGATAGTTGTTTTATGTGGATTGTTTAACTATCTCTGTCGTCCAGTGGAAAAATGTAGCAAGTGTCAATTTGCATGTTGAGATATGAAAGCAATAGATCATCAAATTCAGTGTGTATTTTTGATTAGATCAAGGTATCCCCAATCTGCTAACTTGATAGTTTATCACACAATGATTTTGTTTGATATTTTCAATGTGGACAGATTGGCTCCTTGATTTGGAACACATACTACATTTGATGCTACTTTAATACTTAGACATTATTTCCGCTTTGGTGTTACTGTGATTTCTTGTTTCCATTGGACGGCAATGGTGTTATCATATCTCTTGTATTTCGAGGTAGCACTTTATCATGTGAAGATCTGACGATAGTCACGTTGACTGTGCGACGGTTTAAAGTACTAGCAAAAATGCCCGTCACCTGACGGGATGCCTTGCTAGATGACAGTCGTGATAGTAATAGTTACCAAATGTTACTAAACGCAGCATCGTTACACAAACACCATAACGCGCTCGCACGCGCGCTTTTGTTCAAAATGACGAAGGTCTGACAGAATGTGAAGTTCACGTCCATCGATAGACCATAGTAGTCGCGATAGTGTAAAATTGTCAAATAATATTGTATTGCTATGCTATTAGCATCAGGGTACACAAGCATTAATTGTTATATTCCGTGTTACCAAATCTGTGACGCATGGGCCGTTCCCCCGAAGTATTTGCCGCGCGCACATTGTTCCTGCCATCGTTAGGTTACTTTTTACGCATTACGCTCATGTTACTTTTGTACCTACTGAACAACTATAATATAAAAGGTTAGAATTTTATATGTGGAGTATATTGAAAAATAGGTCATAAGTCCTAATCTAGGGTTGGTAAATTAATCTCAGAAAGTTTCGCGCTCTAAGTTCTAGCCGTTAAGAGGAAAACGTCAACATACCCGCGTATGTACGGAAACTCGACTTTAAGAAGATGTATCATCACGCGTGCTAAAATCAGATACACATTGTAGACGGGCACGTTCGGGATCCATATATGTAAATGAAGAATAACTATTGAAAACTACAAATGTGTGATAAAAAGCAGATAAATAAAATGCGAAATATTTGCCTGAGTTTCCTCGCTTGTTTCCGATTAGACATCTTAATCAAGTTTGCACATTTATATATGGATGGGTGTGTGTGTGTGTGTGTGTGTTTGTGTGTGTGTGTGTGTGTGTGTTTGTGAGTGTTTGTTTGTGTGTGTGTGTGTGTGTGTGTGTTTGTTTGTGTGTGTGTGTGTGTGTGTGTGTGTATGTGTGTGTGTGTGTGTGTGTGTGTGTGTGTGTGTGTGTGTGTGTGTGTGTGTGTGTGTGTGTGTGTGTGTGTGTGTGTGTGTGTGTGTGTGTGTGTGTGTGTGTGTGTGTGTGTGTGTGTGTGTGTGTGTGTGTGTGTGTTTGTGTGCATAACAACATAAGCAGAATAGAAGTAGTATAACAAAAGTTTTTTAGCAGCATAAAGCGCTCGCCGGAAGGTTTTCCCGCAAAGCAGTTTGATGTTCGGTGGGATGTCCGTGACACCGCATCCACAACGACTTATTACGCGAAACTCCTGAAAATTAATGGCACGTGCTTTACACAATTGCTTAACCCGTTCAGACTCATGTAGGCTTAGTTAAACTACGGCGCCCAGAATACGTTATACATGTATATTTACTGTGTGGGATTGTGTATTTCCCTCACGTCGACACCCGGTAGACGTAACCATCGGATCGAAAGAACCCTTTCCAGAGACACAGAAAAGGGTTGGTAAATGAAGCTGTCTAATCTACATAATCAGCAACATGATGGATTCCGAAGTTTAGCGAACTAGAGGCTATCCAAAATAAAAAGTGTTTATATAACTCAATATCCAGTACTAAGAACTGATCAAAGCGTTTAATTCTTTACCCCCTGGCAAACCTGTTCATTCAAACACATCTAGATTTCTCAGGTATGCGTTCTGCTACGCTACAATTCATGGGCGAAACCTATTCGTACAGAAATACGCAGCACTGTCTACCGCCATGCATCCATTCGTACAGCTAAGTGACGTGGAGCAACGTAGAGGGAACAAAGTTGTTCGAGGTTCGAAACGGCAGCACAGGGTTCGAACCCGCATTCTCATGATCGATAGTCCGGTACTCCATCCATTGCATTGCTGCGCTAAGTTTAGAAGAATTAGGTAACATAACAGTGACGCCAAGAAAAGACGATAATGTGTCATCGGTTCATAAAAGAAACAATTCGTTCAGCAATAACTCGTTCAAAGCCGTTAGTCTAACAATACAAAATTGTTATCTATATCGCGTATGCGCAGGCGAACATTTGCGATAGTCTTGGAGATAGCTGTAACTTCATAGTTGTCCACGTGATCACCAATTGGTATACGCATTGTTTTGTTTCTCTGCAAAATTACCAAAGCGTGAACAGCTATCGCATCACAGAAAACACACTATGTACGTATGTACGTATGTACGTATGTACGTATGTACGTATGTACGTATGTACGTATGTACGTATGTACGTATTTATGTATGTATGTAAGTATGTGTGGGTGTAGGCATGTATATATGTATGTATGTATATGTAAAAACGTATGTGTGTGTGTATGTGTGTGCGCGCGCGCGTGTGTGTGTGTTAGTCAACATCCCATCCCCGTGCGATTATCCAATTCATTCCATTTACACACGCGTTCCGACCAGTCACCAGAACAAAATTCACCCGGACACATGTTGCTTGACGTCCAGTACAAGTGTATGCCTTATTTAGGTGACAATCTGCGTGTAATAGACGCATTCAAATTGTGACGTTACAATCCAAATGTTGTTCGAGACCTGGGGCCAGAGCTTCAACGGAAAACACGGCGGAGCGTCCAACAGCTTCATATTTTCGGCGGCCATTTTAATAATCCTGTCTGACCAGGTTGCTAGTAACGTATTCGTTAGTTATAATAAAAATGTTTTGCGCACCAATAAATCCGGTACTAATGCCCCGGTCACGGGTGTTTTATAAACCGGTGTCCAAATAAACACACAACTTTGCGTATATTCGAACATAATTATGTTACGGATTGGACAGTATAAGTTAAAAAATCCTACCGAATTTAGGTAATATATATACATGCATATATACATATAGTAAACAAATATGCGTATGAAAATTAAGAGTAAATGAAACAAGACAAAATAATACAAACAGTGCTGAAAAGGTAAACATACTGGATAAATAGGTACAGGTAAAAGCTACATTACATATACTAAGATCGCATGCAAAGAGAAGTGAAGCCAAGGCATAATACAAATTGTATGTATCGAAATTACTAATTTAGGTTTAACGATATTATAATGAGAACATAAATATATTCAGTACTCTCT
>OZ023207.1:14845786-14913286 GCA_963995525.1 Escarpia spicata | reverse complement strand
TAAAAGATGTAAAGGCGTTTACGACAAACTTAATCAGTCGCGTTCTGCTGACTTAAACATAAATTATTAAACATTGTATACGAATCAATCAAATGCGCACAAAACAAACACATGCCATATCAAATAGTTAAGTTAAAAAAATACAAGCACAAAAAGTCAACATGGAGCACCTTGGCCTGCTCAAATCAATACGATACATAGACACGTTATAGAAGAAACTCAAGAAGACTTTTCCTGATTACCAGAACACTCAGCAATTCGGACTAACCTGATTATGTATAACCAAATACTAAAAACAGCCAAATAATTCAATTGTGAATCTTGTTTTAACAAATATTAATTATAAAAAAACCATGGGACACTATAAGTGGTATTCTGTCCAAAACACGCGAAAATAAAACTTTCCCTAAATTATTTATATATAACAACGAATGTATAAAAAATAAGACGCTTATTGTAAACACTGTTAATATATTCTTTACCAGTATTGGCCCAAATTTGGCAAAACATATTAGCAATCCAATAAATATAAATAATATATACTACTTGAATGAGCAGTATAGCAATACATTAAATTTTGAAAGTATTGACGAAGAAACTATATAGAAATATATATATATGCAGTCAAAATCAAACCAAGTTGTGGGTGTGACGGTATCTCGTCACGACTATTAAAATTATTTAAACCCGCGTTAATAAAATCATTAACACTAATTACAAATCAAATATTAGCTACTGGTATCTTTCCTGACGAACTTTCAATTGCTAAAGTAATTCCTTTTTTTTTTAAGTGATACTACCGAATTCAGCAGTTATAGACCAATTTCACTCTTACCAGTTGTATCAAAAGTAGTTCAAAAGATCATTTATACCCAGCTAGGTTCCTTTTTTAAAACGCAAAATTTCTTATTCGTAAACCAATATGGATATAGAATTTACCAAACCACTGAATTTGCTGCCCTTGAACTAACCGATAGAATCGTGACACATGTGGATAAGAATGAAATTTCTATAAACATTTAAATGGATCTTTCCAACGCTTTTGACACCTAGGTCATAAGATATTATTAAATAAGTTAGCATATTACGGCATAAAAGGAGTATCGTTAAGTTTAGTTAGAAATTATCTAACAAATAGAAAACAATATGTCGAAATAGAGGATATCAAATCAGAAATACTTAATATTTCAACAGGCGTTCATCAAGGCTCGATTTTAGGCCCACTATTGTTGATTATATACATTAACGACTTCGCCAAAGCCAGCCAAGCGTTTGATTTCATAATGTATGCCCAGGATGCCACCCTGTCAAATACTCTTGACTCATTTTCAGCAAGCGAACAAAATAAAAATTTGGATTTTGCTGTAAATACAAAATTTGATCAAATTAGTGAATGTCACAATCTTAACAAATTGTCGCTTAACCTAAGCAAAACTATGTATATGTTTTTGGAATAACATTTAATTGACAATATAAATGGAAAAATCACACTGACAAAGTTTTCAAGGACTTTAGTTGTCTTAAATAGATTTAAATATATATTATCTTTTAATATAAAGATCATATTGTATAACACACTTATATTACCACATTTAAACTTAACGGCTTGTGGTTACAAATGCGACAGAATTCCGAAACTTCAAAAGAAACTTGTCCGAATTAGTAGTGTAAGCAAATATAATGCTCACACTGAACCACTGTTTAAAAGTCTTCAGTTATTAAAATTAGAACACATATTAAACTCACAAGAACTAAAACTGTATTATTAATTCGTGCATAACAAACTTCCCGTATACCTTCAAAATGTATCGCTTCATCAAAACAATAGCATTCATCATTTCAACGCACGTGGACAATACAAAATACACACAATCAGGGTACAACACGAATTTGCAAAACGAAATCTCAGATATACCTTGCCGCATACTATCAATACTGCACCTGTTTTAATAAAAAGTAAAATCTACACTCACAGATTACACGTTTGCAATGTATGTTAAGCATCATTATTTGCAGACTTATTTACCTATATGTACATTACGAAACTTTTTCTTTTTTATCATGATTGAATAACAAATAATAATAAGTATTTATGTATACCTCCCTGTAGGAATAACCATTCAAACAATAATCATGTAAACTGTCAGGTTATAAACCTTACCTGTGTTATTCGGTTTGCCGATCTATGCAACTATGTTATACACCTAGGATTTGTCATTAATATTAAATAGGTAACTGCCGTGAGAGCGGCTTTCTAGCCTTATAGGGAGTCTCCCTGACCCACACGATCATTTATATACTATTTGATATTATTATATTTATATATATTATGATATTTATATATTTTACATACTCAAAAAAAATATATATGTATATATATATATGTATATATATATATACATATATATATATATTTATATTTATATATATATATATATGGGTCAAATAAAGAACTACTGTATGTCTGTCTGTCTGTCTGTCTGTCTGTTTATATATGGTATTGCTAATATCGTTGTGATTTCATTTTCAGTGAGGAATCTACAGAACCAATTGCAACATCAAAATGAAAACTAGTTTGCTGGTAAGTAGTTTGCTATAGTATCAGTTGTAAAGATGACGGCGCATTAATTACGTGATCGTACACTACGTAAAACCAATAAATACATTACAGTATTTACATGATGTGCTATTGGAGCGGGTATAAATAAACACTGTTTCTATTGTTCGTGAATTTTTCTACTGGAACCGTACATATATTGTATGTACCTTGCCCTGATAGACAGTGCATATTCCGCTTCCGCGTTGAGATACTGTGAAATGATGTCAACTAGGCAACTGCCGTAAGGTCTGCTGTGTGAATGTCACAGGTTGCTTCTCTTCTGCTGGCCGTCGTGTCACCATCCGTTGAAGCCGTGAAAGGTCACAACGATGGGGCTCCGTCCCCGGATCTAAACCGTTGTTTGGACAGATGTCTCTTCCGATACAAGTTCTGCATGAGTCCTTGCAACATGATAAGGCCAAGGGCACCATTGGTACCTATTGTTTGTTCTGTAACCAGTGACACCAACTCACACACGTATGCATACATGTACGGACGGACCCATGGACGGTCCAGCACGCACGCACGCATGCACACACTCACGGATGCGCGCATGCACCTGCACACACACACACACACACACACACACACACACACACACACACACACACACACACACACACACACACACACACACACACACACACAAACACACACACACACACACACACACATATTATATATCACGCTGTCGCACATATACACAAATGCAAGAACGCACGCACTAAACCCCTCAGTCACATACACAGACGTACGCGTTTCACATGTATATTACACTTCACACAAACATACATATACATAATTTGTTATGGTAAAATACATTACACTAATCCTGATCTAGAATGACTTGTTTTTTTGCAGTTACAACAAGTAATGCTGATTACCTCTACACGCCTGTATTTAATTGCGTGTGTGCAGATAGTCGTATACCTACAGATGCTTACATAAATGTATTAGTTTCGGAAATGTTTCCTCTTGATAACAAGCACCAACCAAATCGCGCCTGTTTTCTATGTTCTAGAACAACCAAATGAACTTTGCGAAGTGCACGGAAAGATGCGTTGAGAGCGCTACACGATGCAGTCACTTTTGTTATGGCGAATATTAGGCCGACAGCGTGGAATTGTTTCATAACTGAAACTCAGTGGATTTTATGCGTTTCCTTATTGGTGCTTGGTGGTCATAGTACATTGATGTTGTTATCGTCAGCAGCTTTGTTTTGTTACATTATATTGTTTACGTGTATATTAGGTGAACACATGGTAAATTTATCACTTATATATTACTTGTCAAATATTTGTACTTTCTCATCGAAAATACATTAAATTCTTAATTAATATACGCATATTATGTTATTATGCGAGCCAGCAATTAGTGTAACATATGTTTTTAATAAAATAAGTTAGAAAAGTTTGATACAAAAGGAAAGTGTTTCGCTTTGGTTCAAAACACCTTTATATTGATATTAATCAATATCAGTCCTTAAGCGGCGTCACTGAAGCAATTTACATTCCCGACGATATGTTATGCCGAGCATAATTCGTTTGTGTGAATTGTGGGATCATTAATTGTTGCGAACGCCTAAGAAAATGCGTATCTGATAACTATGTAATCGGACGTATTCACTTGTAGTGCCATCTAGCGAATTGGTCGATATTGTGGTTGCCAGAAACTTTCACCAGTTTCACGTAGGCACTAATGGAATATTGTGTAATAGTGTTACAGTAGAATACTGTGCGATAATGTTACAGCAGATAAGTCTTAGGCGACCTCTCTCCTGGGTGCCACGTACATTGTACGACCACAGTCATGAGCACATATTATTTGTAACAGTAAAGCAATTGTCTTGAACGGTCACCTGCAAATCACAGTAGCGACCACATAAACTTATCGCAAGACCGCTATTTTTCCCAGTTGTGAACGATCGTCAGACGCCGACAGCCGGCAAACTTTTACTACTAGAAGCCTACAAATAACCATATTTTGATAGAAAGAAAATATATAAAAGCTTCAAAATAACCATATTTTGATAGAAAGAAAACTTCATTGTGTATCTTATTAATTTGCAATGCAGCATGACGGGACAATCCTATTTTCGGTAACCATCATCACAGGTGATTGTCTGATGTTATCAAACCATGTATCATGAGCGAAATTTATTTTTGCGGAGTCAATTACTGTCTTTACGAGTTCTTTTTTTTTTTAAACGACACTATGTCGTATAAGAATTGTAAGTCGCATCCGTTAGAATGTTTTAAGCAGCACAATTGTGCGCAGTTCATATTTCACTCCTTGAGAAAAAACATAGCTAAAATAAGGACCCGGCACCATTTGCCAGTGGTAACGTCGGCTTCGTCTTCGACCACACCGAAAATTTGACAGTCCACTTGTTTCAGTATAAAGCGATAAAATACTACAATTTCATACTGAACAGCGTAATAACTACTATATTATATAAATAAATATATATATATATATATATATATATATATATATATATATAGTCACGCTAGTAGGCATGGGATCAACTTAATCAGAATAATTCGCAATTACGAGACACAAACAAGAAACGTCCATCCCCAAGTGGCGCTACGTGCATATATACACAGATGAAGGTTTCCCGAAGTATTCAACTTGCTATGACATCATTCTGAGCAGTTTTCCTCAATTTGAATTATAAACTTCCCCTGCTGATATCTGGATGGTTCAACGCCTTTCTCTCGCTGTCAGTCGGGGTTGCGACTATGACTGTTCGCTTGATTATGAGTTCTCTCCAGGACGGTTTGTCTTGTACACATGTGTACCTTTGTCTGGAATTTATTCATAATTTATTCAGTTTTCGTTTCATAATGTCTTTGTGTTTTAGTTTGGGGCAGCCTATATTTCTAGTTCCTAGTTTTGATTGTAGTGAACATAGATATTGTTCTGGAAGTCTCTTGGCGTTTATGCGAGCCACGTGACCTGATCAGATGAGGATTTATTGTATGCGTACGGATTATGTAGGTCGGAATAATCACGTAAAATATGTATTTCGTTGTGAACATTGAACTAACTAAAACCGTGGCCTTTAAATCCCACTGGTACTTTTCACCTGACCAGACGGACCCAGATTGGCTGTATCTGTCCGTAAGACAGCCTCAGTCCGACTGTAGTGTATACACCACACCAGCTGACACCGACTGAGACCAACTGGGTCGGGGGCTACTGACCAACCAAAATAAGGAAACTCACCAGGCACAACAAGACGAGCCGCGAAGACGCGGAATCACTTAGCAGATCACACACCGGCTGCTGCGATGCTTACCAAGTAGAGGCGTTGTATTCGTATTATGCAACAGCATTATACCCGTTGCATAATACATACGCACTTTCCCCGATCACGTTGGATTCATTCGGTGTCAGCTGGTTTTTGGGGGCAATTAATGAATATATATCAAGACAGGAAGACGGCATACGGATACCAACATATTATAAACAAAATAATAAGATATTTACGAACAAGCATGACACACCGAATGAACTTAACAAGTATTTATATAGGCCCTAACCATGCTGAAGGAATATCACGTACATGTACAAATACAAATAACATTTCAATTTACCGCATATCATCAACACTACACCATACATAATCAAGGAGAAAGCTACCACACACAGATTACAAGGATATAGTCATTATGCTAAGGATTACACCATAAATGGCTACCTAAGCGTATGCTCTGTTATCTACTGTTATATATGTACAGGCAGCTGAGAAAAAACATTTTCATTATACTATATACAACTTTATACACATTACACAAAATAATGCACTTATCACTATGCATAACAATCACTTTTACATGTAAATATATACATATAGACACACCCAGACATTGGTTGAACTCTGGTGCGCAAACGGAACACACGTATTTTATAGTAAAATAATTAATTTACTCAACATGAAATATACGTTAAATAAAATCACCGACCATATACCGGGGTGGTTTATATGCGTACGACGTTTCTTAGTCTTAATAGAAGTCTCCCATATCCAAGTTGTACATTCAACATGACACCCACTTAAAATTTCACATTGTTACTGTTATGCCTTAATGTACATTACTACTATCATTACTATTACATCGTTTTGTACAATTGGATGAATAAATAATTATGTATGTTTGGCTGTCTGTCTGCCTGTCTGTATGTCTGTCTGTCTGTCTGTCTGTCTGTCTGTCTGTCTTTCGGCTGTCTGAGGGTATGTCTGTCTGTCTGTCTCTGTATGTATGTCTCTCTCTGTGTCTGTCTGTATGTATGTATGTCTGTCTGTCTGTCTGTATGTATGTATGTCTGTCTGTATGTATGTATGTATGTATGTCTGTCTGTCTGTCTGTCTGTCTGTCTGTCTGTCTGTCTCTCAGTCTGTCTGTATGTATGTCTGTCTGTCTGCTGTCTGAGGGTATGTCTGTCTGTCTGTCTGTCTGTCTGTCTCTGTATGTATGTATCTCTCTATGTCTGTCTGTATGTATGTCTGTCTCTCTGTCTATCTGCCTGTCTGTCTGTTTGTATGTCTGTCTGTCTGTCTGTCTGTCTGTCTGTCTGAGGGTCTGTCTGTCTGTATGTCTGTCTGAGGGTATGTCTGTCTGTCTGTCTCTGTATGTCTGTATGTACGTATGTACGTATGTACGTATGTACGTATGTACGTATGTACGTATGTACGTATGTACGTATGTATCGCTGTCTGTCTATCTGTCTGTCTGTATGTCTGTCTGTCTGTCTGCCTCTCTATCTGTTGTCTGTATGTCTGCCTGCGTGGCTGCCTGCGTGGCTGCCTGCCTGCCTGCCCGCCCGCCCGCCCGCCCGCCCGCCCGCCCGCCCGCCCGCCCGCCCGCCCGCCCGCCCGCCCGCCCGCCCGCCCGCCCGCCCGCCCGCCCGCCCGCCCGCCCGCCCGCCCGTCAGCATGTCCATGTCAATACAACTGTTGTCACTATGCCTGGTGCATAATACAGTCAGCCCGTCAGTGAGTCAGTGAGTCAGTGAGTCAATGAGTCAGTGAGTCAGTGAGAGAGTGAGTGAATCAGTCAGTCAGTGAATCAGTCTGTCAGTGAGTTAGTATGCATGTGTGTGTGAGTGGGCATGTGAAAGTGCGTATATTCCCACAAAGACAGCAATACAGTTTACAAACAATACCACTATAAGATAACTAAGAACAAACTATAAGAAATAATACTATCACTGTACATTTATTTGCTTTGAACATTGACAATATTAACACAATTCCGAAAACATTTGCTTTGTTTTCTTCCGCACTGAACGGAAAAGGAAAAAGTACAAGCATCTGTTAGCTGAATAATTAAACACGTAAAGCCACGTAGTCGCAAATGTACACAAATTATGTATAACATCCTCTTCCATCGAAACTACGAGTAATGATACAGCAGATGGCATAGTAAGTACCAAAACAACAACCAGCACGTTTTGCCACTACGAATCGTACGTAATGTTATAGAAGGAGTACTTCCAACAATGCTACAAGGTCCACCGATAGAGTTCACTCGGGCTGTAATATGCAGGTTGGCTCGGACAACAAAAATGATCGAAAATGGGAAGGGCCCAGCCAAGAATATTGAAGACTACAAACAAGGCTCATTCAGTTATATTATATGTACATGTTGGTGATGATTTTCTGCCGTCAAAAAGCATGATTCTATGTTCCACGTTACAGCCAGAACACTTGCAGATGTTGCTAAAAGTACTGAAGTAAGCCAGGTAAAGATTATTATGATATAGCATCGATTGCGAGTGAGCAGTTGCTCGTATTGCAGCGGTTTGGTAATTGCAACAATCTTGCACACGGTCACCCAGAATAGACTGTGCAGCGACACGAAGACGAACCAAGTTGAGAAAATGTCTTCGATCATAGGAAGGTAAGGAACCATTTGACGCACTTGTGGAGTCGCCTTCGACCAAACAGCAGCACTGATGGGCATCGTTGTGCAACCGCTGGCCAGATCAGACAGCGTCAGGGAGAACATGAATAACGTCGTGCGATCTTCACGCAGCTGTGGATATTTCAATATCACATATATCATTATAGAGTTCAGTACAATATTCGTGATGATCATTGTACTGATGACGGCTGGTTTCAAAATATCATTGTCAACAAGATCCATGTTGACTAATGGTGAAATATGTGTATTTTTTTACACAAATGATAACATTATCCACAAATATATCTCATTGTTTTATGGGAAATAATTTCGCCAACGGCAACGGCGTTTACGTGTGAAAATACAACTCCTTTATGATTTCCCGTGGCGGAACATTATCAAATACTCCGATTTCAGAGGCACATACCGTCACTTGAACATTGAAGTCGATTTCGGTTTAGCAGCTATCAGCTAATTCAATGTATTACCTTGTTGGAAGTACAAAGTATTAACATACGGCTTATACGATCGTTTTGCTGTTCAGATATGTGAGGCGGTTGCTGGGCATGCAACGGACTATATTATTAATCTATGCCAACCGCTCTGCGCTAATTGGCAAATAGTGCTCACATGGGAATGTCACTCAGAAACATAATAATAATTATTACTATTCATATTTTATATAGCCCTACATGCAATGCACTTCACAACGCTTTACAAAGATACCTATAAAATGAGTTAAGAATAAAACGTTATAATAAAATAATACTCAAAAAATTACATATAAAAATATTGAAATAAAATGTTACTAATAGTTCACACAAAAATAACAAAATATTAGAAAAACTATAACAAAATTAATTGTAAAATAATGACATAAAATAAATGAATAAATTATACAATTAATTAGGTTATATTATTATAACACACAAACACATAACTAAATCAAGTAAATATATCTGTATGCATTAATCAATTAAGCTAAAGAGTATAAGTGAAATAAATAAACACAGTTAAAACGTCGATCACGGTAGTAAGATATCGTGATTTATTGTGTTGAAGGCTGCTGTTAAATCGAGAAGCACAAGAAGTACTCCACGACGAGCATCAATCACTTACGCCACATCACTGTGAATGCGTAAGAGTGCTGTCTCCGCACTGTGGCGTGGTCGGTAGGCACTCTGGTAGACGTTCAAGAAGCGTTGCCGTTTTCTTAAGACGAAGCTCTCCATTGTTTTCGCCACAAACGAAATGTTCAATATTGGGCGGAAGTTAGACAGCAAATTTACATCAGCACCTCTTTTTTAGTACAGGCATTACAATGGCGTGCTTCGTCGACTGTGGGACAATAGCAGTGGAGAGCGACGCATTAATTATGCGTGTAATAACCGGACACAGCGCTTCAATGTCCTGTTGAAGGAGTGCCGTTGGCAGCGGGTCCAGTTCGCATGACTTGGTAGCAGATGCTAAAATCATGTTTTCCCGTCAGCCAGTGAAGCAGCTTCGAAACACACTAAGCGTGCAGCCGCATTCATCACTACGTCTTCAGTTGACGATTGAGTCATATTGCGGCTCAACGCATCGAACTTCTCGGAGAAACTCTTCTGGAATTTCGCTGCAATAGTAGCTTGTGTAGCGTCTTCGGGTAACGGCCGGTCTCCAGCTCGACCAAGTAGTGTGTTTGCGATCTGATAGACACGTCGGATGTTGTCACCGGCACATGTCATCTCAGTCCGGTAGTAATGCGGTCGTACAGTCATAAGAGATTTTCGGAACGCGTTGAGCAATCCGGTGTATATTTAAGGATGTACGACAGAAAATCATCATCAACGCGTCAATATAATATAACTGAATGAGCCCTGCTTGAAGTCTTCATTATTCTTTCCTGGGCCCTTCCCATTTGTGTCATCATCTACGCCACCGCGATCATTTCGAGCCAACCTGCAGATTACAGCCCGGGTGAACTCTATCGGTGGACCTTGTAGCATTGTTGGAAGTAATCCTTCTATAACAGTACGTACGATTCGAAGTGGCAAGAACGTGCTGGTTATATGCTTTGTTGTTTTTGTAGTTACTATGCCATCTGCTGTATCATTACTCGTAGTTTCGAAGGAAGAGGATGTTATGCATAATTTATCTAAATTTGCGGCTACGTGGCTTTATATCTTAAATTTATTGTGTAAATCATTCGAATGGCAATATTGCGTCTGACATGTGACCAGCACACAGACCGTGTGAGCTGTGTTCTCATGTGTTGTACTACAAACGAAGTGTGTGCACTTGCGAAGGTAGCGGGTTCAGTTCGGTACTCAACCGAAACGATCTGCTCTGTTCTAATGGCGCCTTCGGCATAATACTATGACATTGAAACCTGAATATTTGACATAGTGTTGGAAACTGTAACATAGTTGGAAGGACGGGTGAGTCTTTGTTGTGTGAATTACATAATGTTCAACGATCCGCAGTCACGCCTTAAAATCAAATTAGTTTACTTTACTAATGCGTCAACAGTACATTTACTGTCTATGTTGAAAAATCATCAAAACGCACTGTTTGCTTTAACGGTGCGTTTTGCGTTGATAAGCATCGCTCTGAATTGTATAACGTAACAACACCATATACACAATGCACCTGCGACGTACATACGTATACATGACAACATGTTACACACGCGTTTCTGTTTTCCAATATGGATCTTACTGAGGCTGGTATTTTGAAGCCTACTATGCTCAGCGCAGTGATCATCACGAACATTATGCTGAACTCTATTCTGATAGCTGTGATCTTGAAATATCAACAGCTGCGTGGTGATGTTCGCACGACATTATTCTAGTTCTCGCTGACGCTGTCTGATCTGGCCAGCGGTTGCATGACGATGCCCATCAGTGCCGCTGTTTGGTCGAAGGCGACTCCACAAGTCCGGCACGTTGTATCTTACTTGCCAATGGTTCAGAAGATTTGATAAACTTGGTTCGCCGTCGTGTCGCTGTATAGTCTCTGTTGGGAAACCTATGTTACACGATACTATTCTGTACGTGGTTTACCGTAGCACTTCTTTCAATATTGGGAAGTCGTATGGCTGCAGATTGGGACAGGGCTGCGTGTTTGTAGGACGAGGCAAATGCATCATCGTACGAATGTAATGCATCTGAATCAGACGTGGCTAATACATTTTCGTTAGTTCTGACTGTCTGGGCTGTTCCAGATGCCGCTATAATTTACGCCACTGTGATAGTTTTCAACGCTGTCATTCGAGCCCAACAACAGATTATTGCACAAGGTATTTCCATTAGTGGACATGTCGCCGTCGTTATATCTATTCCATCCACGAAACTGCATTCCATTCGTTCTGATAAAAACATGCGTTGTAGTTTCCATCCTTACTATTCCAGCAGTTATAACATTAGTCGTGGTTTCGAAGAGGCTAATTGGTAGAAATTTGCAGTAACGTAGATATACATGTTTAACTATTCCGCGAAAAGCGTCATAAACTTATTTCTTTTCAGTCATGGCAGTGCAACAGAAAACCTACCATATGATTTGGGATTTTTTGCAACACTGTTCAATTTGCTGGCTGACGAAAATGCATAGTAGCAAATGTATTGAAAATTACTTTGTTAATACCAACCTAAGTTGATAACATGCGTTAGTGGATAGTCTAGAAAGTGAAAGTTACTTCCTCAACACATTTTGTCTTTTGTATCTTTTTATATATATATATATATACTAAATATATACAGCATATATATATATATATGTGTGTGTCTATGTGTGTGTGTGTGTGTGTGTGCGTGTGTGCGTGCGTGCGTGCGTGCGTGCGTGCGTGTGTGTGTGTGTGTGTGTGTGTGTGTGTGTGTGTGTGTGTGTGTGTGTGTGTGTGTGTGTGTGTGTGTGTGTGTGTGTGTGTGTGTGTGTGTGTGTGTGTGTGTGTGAAAACGAAATTTCAATAAAATGTCCCCCTAGTCTGTACTGAGTGGCAATGGATTGTGTTAATATGTACCTGCGTGTGCGCGAGAGAACAGTGTGGGTGTACGTGTGCGCATCAATACTTGTATGCAATTATTCATGCATCAATTGAATGGATGCTGGCATGTGGAACGTATCACAAATTAACGAACTGTAAAGAAAAGAAAACTTACCCCAAAAGAAAACAATGGTTACAGACCTGTTGCATTTACACCAATTGTCTTGAAATGTTTAGAACGCATAGTCTAACGTTAACTAACGTTACATGTAAAGGACTATGTTGGTCCATTCCAATTTGCCAACAGGCATGGCAGAGTCGTAGGTGACGCTGCCAATTTGTCAACACTATTGTCCATTTCAGTTGTATTTTCTCCGCATTGAATTTGGCGTTAATAAGTTAATACTTGTTTTCTATTATCGCCCTCCCCACTATGATTCCTGTTATCGCTCGCTCCACCATTGTTCCTGTTATCGCCCGCCGCACCATTCTTCCTTTTATCGCCCGCCCTGCCTTTATTCCTGTTATCGCCCGCCCCACCATTGTTCCTGTTATCGCGCCATCATTGAAAGTGCACTGCGCTATGGGATTACTGCTGGTTTTGGCAATATGTATGTTCAGTTGAGATCGCAGCTACCTTGTTTGATAAGAACTGCTTTGATAATCACAGGTTCCACATCTCCCATGATCTCCCTTCAGGAAATGTTTGACCACACATTAAAAAGACAGTCAGTGAAGATCATTTCCGATACCAAACATGTTTTACATAATTAATTTCAAACCCTGCCATCTGGCAGACGTTAACGCACTCCTCGGTGCAGGATTAACATCTCTAAACACTCCTCCTTGCCAATGTCCATCAGCTTAACACGTTAACGCACTCCTCGGTGCAGGATTAACAGATTTAGACACTCATCCTTGCCAATGTCCATCAAACGGCTTAACTCATGGTGCCTGCTGCCAGTTCACTCATCATGACATTATGCACAGGTACTATGTCATGTTCTAGCCATTTTAGCAATGTCTCTACATGCAATGTATATAATGTCTATTTATTTATTTTGCCTACCGTTTTATTGAATGTTTTTTGGTATAATGCAGTTAATTTGTTCTACCCCAAGACAAATGTATCAGCTGAGACAATAAAGAATATATAATCATGCATTATCTTATCTTAACGTATCTTATGCTATAATATTTGTCTATGATACATAATACACTACTATGCCGCAACGAATCGTCCGGCAACGTGATGAACATGTCAGTACAAATAGTTAACTCTAAAATGTGATATTATTGATTGAATATTTAGAACATGGATGCATTAAAAAATTATCCTGGATTACACCATATCTGAACACAAATCTGAATCTAATGAAATAATTCAGATTAAGACTGTTACACGTAGCGCTGAAGTGATTTTGTCGGTTTAACGTTACAGTACTTTTGGTGTTCGCGAGATGGCGCCATATGTGATAAGGGTGTTATTTGTTCACCAACTGATATTTGAGCTGGTAGACACAACCAACACGTGTATTCGATACTTCCTAGCGGCTCATAATAACATCAAACGTTGCGTTTCAATAGGACGTCACCAAAAACGTTGTGTGCCAATAAATAATTAGTAAACTTTATAATCGATTAATATTCAGTGATTCCGTGAGTTAATAATACAAAAATAAGCATGTCATAGCCATGGAAAAGGAGAACGCCTATGTTTGTATGTTCCTCTGGTCTATATTAATTAATGCATTTTAATAAAGATTAGAATATATATGTTAAAGATATACTGCCAGCTACACTGTGTTTGCGATAGCCGAAATTATGTTCTCAGTTGGAATCTTTATCCCATGAAAATTAAACAAAACACTCAGATAATAGACAGCTATATTGGACTATAATATTATAACGGACGCGGCCGATTTAATCGCTAATATATTTCTACTTCATCGTCGTCGCGATATTCCCATTCTGAAGGCAAACAATTGAACGAACTGCTTATTAGAAAATACTACTCATTCGGATTCCATGCCAAGAAACATGCAACCGACCTTTAAATATACATTTAAGTGTGCATATCCGCGTCCCTTTTCATGCCTGCATAATGTCAATAGAGTGCTGGTTGCCCATTTCAAACAGACACTGAAATCGGGTAGGTTAAACAAAGAGAGTAATGGCTGATATATATATATATATATATATATATAGATAGATAGATAGATAGATAGATAGATAGATAGATATATAGATAGATATATAGATAGATAGATAGATAGATAGATATATAGATAGATAGATAGATAGATAGATAGATAGATAGATAGATAGATAGATAGATAGATAGATAGATAGATAGATAGATAGATAGATAGATAGATAGATAGATAGATAGATAGATATATATATAGATATATAGATAGATAGATAGATAGATAGATAGATAGATAGATAGATAGATAGATAGATAGATAGATAGATAGATAGATAGATAGATAGATAGATAGATAGATATAGATATAGGCAACACGTACAACACTGACAAAATAAATGCCACATCTGGCTGAATAAAGTGCCTGCGTGAACCTGCTCTTGAAATACAATACCACATAACGTTGTGACAACAAAGAACTGTTGAACTTCTCGGGTGTCCGAGTAAGATTTAATTGCGAACGGATGTGTGAAGCTTACTGGCCATAAGCGTACGCGACCTCGGCAATTCCGGTGGTACATAAAATGGCCCCTCTATCACACCGAGCCGTGCTTTAAGTTCAGCGATGCGTGACGAGTCACGACAGTCAATAGTCGTGATGAACGGTAACGATGGTTGTCTTGAGCTGCATGATGTCCACACTGCTGGGCTCGGCGATCAGTCACGCGTGACCGCGACTAACTGTCGTGCTGAGGCGGGACGGAGTTGTTCACGCATCGCTGTGAATGCTAGGACTTCTTTACTGGAATGTCGTTGGATTCGTGTACATATTTCAATTTCATTAAATTAGTGAACAATGAAAATCTCATGATAGGTCTGCCTTATGTGTACATCAACGTCTTCGTGGGAGGTTCTGAGGTTTCTTTCGTACCAATATTTATTTGAGTAATAGGGTACGTTGACTCATATTTACCTAACGCACAATTTTACCAACAGCAGTGACAATGTAATACTCGTGCATTGCATTTGCATGGATATGTCACCTGACATCACGTGTTTAATCACTTTCATAATATGTGAACACGCTCAGGAATGCTTTTAGTATAATAGGCTCTAGCACGCTGACTTATCGAATTCTGAACAAGATGTCCTTACAACTATACAAGCAACGTATCTGGAACACGGAGGCCAGGGCCCAAATTAACACCTACACTGTGTGTGCAAATAAGTGCCTGTAGCCCAAGATAACCTGATCATGTGTACGTAGACATGTAGGCACATAAATATTTACATTTGACATTTGCATTTCACTTGGTTGACCAGTCTTCGTTGACACCTCACATTCTATTGACGAGAACTCTGTCATAAATCACCACTAACGTGCTCCACAAAGTATTGAATAAACAAATAGTCGAAGACTTAATACCATTTAACCCGTACATCAGCAGTATGTATTGACGACATGGCAGTATCTACTGACTGGTACTATGCATCATCATGTGCAAAATGCATATTTATGCATGCAATGCATTACTTTCCAGAATACAAGATTAATAAGTCAACCTCCGTGGTGTACTGAATATAATGCTCCATCTTTGAATGAAATTTGGCGACACACACACACACACACACACACACACACACACACACACACACACACACACACACACACACACACACACACACATATATATATATATATCATAATGTAATATAAAGCCTCCAAAATAAAATATACACTACATTTGCCATATTTTATGTTTAATTAGTATGTGTTTAACGGGTTTCTTTCTTACCAATGATATGGTATGTTGACTCATATTTACCTAACGCACAATTTTACCAACAACAGTTACTATGTAATACTCATGCATTGCATTTGCATGGTTATGTCACCTACGTGACTATGTCACCTACGTAACTATGTCACCTACGTGACTAACCAATGTCATAATAATAAAACATTATATATATATATATATATAATTTATTATAGACGGATAGAAAGAATGCAGCCTTGTCTGACACCAGTCATCACATGGAACCAGTCGCTGTAGCCGTCTTCTGTTTTTTACACAACATATCGAGTTTTCATATACCTGTAAGTATATATAAATATATATATATATATAATATTAATATTTTCCACATGGATGGTATGTGGATGATGTCAAACATTTCTCAATAATGCGTCTGAGCGTGATTAGCTGCATAGCACAAGAGCATTTGGGCCTAAAGCCTGCTTGTTCCTCACGCAGTTCACCATCTCGCATTCGGTTCAGTATCATTTGGCAGTACACTTTTCCTGGTATTGATAGCAATGTGAGACCTCTACAGTTGTCACATTCAGTTAAGTTTGCTTTCTTTGGGATACAGACAACAGCACCACATTTCCAATCTCCAGGAACGATGCCCGAGTCCCAGATCTGGTTGCATAGTCTGCACATCTATTGCACAATTGATTCACCACCAGTTTAGATCATTTCAGTTGTGATTCCGTCCATGCAGGTGATTTCTTCCTCACTTCATCTTCCAAAAACACCTCTGTGTTTATTGGGAGCGTGGTCTGGGGGTTGCCAGTCTGTGGTTGTGTGTCAAGTGCAGGTCAATTGAGAACCTCTCTAAAGTGTTCTACCTATCTCTCTAGTTTGTCCTCTCCTTTCGACAGTAAACATCCATCTTTGGCTTTGATTGGTCCAAACCTTGCCTTTGTACTGCCAGTGATTTTCTTGGCAATGCGGTCGACCTGTCTCATGTCATTATTGACGAGAACACTGTCACAAATCACCACTAACGTGCTCCACAAATTATCGAAGACATAACACCATTTAAACCGTACATTAACAGTATGCATTGACGACATTGCTGTATCTACTGACCGGTACGATGTATTATTTTGTACACAAAGCACATTTATGCATGCTATACTTTCCAGAATACAAGATTAATAAGTAAACTTCCGTGGTGTACTGAATATAATGCTCCATCTTTGAGTGAAGTTTTACGACACACACACACACACACATATAACGCCTCCAAAATAAAATATTGATATAACGTGGTTTATGGTGACCCTCGATCCTAATAGGAACACAATAGCCCGATGAAACAATGCATAATGCTTTATGCATTTATACACATTTTCTGTAATAAAAATTTGAGTAAAAATAAGGATAACAAATACTATTGCACTTCCGAATAGTGTACAAGGTTGTCATTGATTGTTAAATATATGTATATGTGTATATATATATATATATGTATATATATATATACACATATATATATATATATGTGTGTGTGTGTGTGTGTGTGTGTGTGTGTGTGTGTGTGTGTGTGTGTGTGTGTGTGTGTGTGTGTGTGTGTGTGTGTGTGTGTGTGTGTGTGTGTGTGTGTGTGTGTGTGTGTGTGTGTGTGTGTGTGTGTGTGTGTGTGTGACCCATCTTAACAAAATGAGTCGGATGTCGGCAAATCTGATTTTCCGTAAATGCCGTTTATGTGAACAAATCGCGAATCCATCGATTTTGAGATTTCCCCTGAAAATTATTCTTTGGTATTAGTTTTATCAATTGCTACTCTAGCTACCCACTAATTAACTCTGTTTTGTGTATTTTAAAGCGATTTTTGTAGAGCTGTGCGAAGTGTTCCGCTCGATGTCCTTAAAATAACCTCCGAAAATGCCAGTAATTGCGCGCGTTCATAACTGCTAATTTTGGGACGCTCCTAACATATGGGATATCACCACGAAGCTTGACGCGTCATCTTCCCATATATGGGCATACATATACTAATATAAAGAATAATTTGCATCAACTTTGACGGCCGTTTTCTGGGTTTGAAGGTTTCTACCCCACGTATGTTCGTTAAACCATAACTTCAGTTACAATTAAGATTTCTTCTTACATGATACACCATGTGAAAGCGGAGATTCTGCTCTTTCCAAAGTTACTAATAACTCAATATAAAAAATGTCTGACGTGCGACTCATTTTGTTAAAATGAGACTCATATATACATATATACAGCTATATATATACATATATATATATATATGTGTGTGTGTGTGTGTTTGTGTGTATATATATATATATATCAATGAACACTCTTGTTAAGATTGTCATTGATTGTTATATATATAAATATATATATTTATATATATACATATATATATATTTATTGAACAATCTCGTTACGTGATGTTCGAAATACATATCGAGAAAAAACATGACAATCCAATTTGTGTCGGAAACAAGTTCATTTTGAAACATCCCTATTCAAAGTGCAATCAGCGCAGAGCGTGAATAATGCTACGGTCAATCAGCTGCCCACCTATCAGCATTAGCTAATATACTCACTCGGGTGAAACGTCGGCGTTATTTGACAAGTACAGACACGCCCCGTTTACGCTGTCTGGCTTCGGTTAAGCGCATTACTCGAAGTGGTCAGCGCATGCAGCGTTGGACTGTTATTTGAGCATGAATCACTTGCGCCACATCACAGCGAATGCGTAAGAGTGCCGTCTCCGCACTGTGGCGTGGTCGGTAGGCACTCTGGTAGACGTTCAAGAAGCGTTGCCGTTTTCTTAAGACGAAGCTCTCCATTGTTTTCGCCACTAACGAAATGTTCAATATTGGGCGGAAGTTAGACAGCACATTTACATCAGCACCTCTTTTTTTTTAGTACAGGCATTACAATGGCGTGCTTCGTCGACTGTGGGACAATAGCAATGGAGAGCGACGCATTAATTATGCGTGTAATAACGGGACACAGCACTTCAATGTCTTGTTGAAGGAGTGGCGTTGGCAGCGGGTCCAGTTCGCATGACTTGGTAGCAGATGCTAAAATTATGTTCTTCACGTCTGCCAGTGAAGCAGCTTCGAAACACACTAAGCGTGCAGCCGCATTCATCATTACGTCTTCAATTGACGATTGAATCATATTGCGGCTCAACGCATCGAACTTCTCGGAGAAACTCTTCTGGAATTTCGCTGCAATAGTAGCTTGTGTAGCATCTTCGGGTAACGGCCGGTCTCCAGTTCGACCAAGTAGTGTGTTTGCAATCTGGTCGACACGTCGGATGTTCTCACCGGCACATGTCATCTCAGTTCGGTAGTAATGCGGTCGTACAGTCATAAGAGATTTTCGGAACGCGTTGAACAATCCGGTGTATATTTTAGGATGTACGACAGAAAATCATCAACACGTAAACATAATATACCTGAATGAGCCCTGCTTGAAGTCTTCATTATTCTTTCCTGGGCCCTTCCCATTTGCATCATCATCTACGCCACTGCGGTCATTTTTAACGCCGTTGTCCGAGCCAACCTGCACATTACAGCCCGAGTGAACTCTATCGGTGGAGCTTGTAGCATTGTTGGAAGTAATCCTTCTATAACATTACGTACGATTCGAAGTGGCAAAAACGTGCTGGTTGTATGCGTTGTTGTTTTTGTAGTTACTATGCCATCTGCTGTATCATTACTCGTAGTTTCGATGGAAGAGGATGTTATGCATAATTTATCTAAATTTGCGGCTACGTGGCTTTATATCTTAAATTTATTGTGTAAATCATTCGAATGGCAATATTGCGTCTGACATGTGACCAGCACACAGAGCGTGTGAGCTGTGTTCTCATGTGTTGTACTACAAACGAAGTGTGTGTGCACTTGCGAAGGTAGCGGGTTCAGTTCGGTACTCAACCGAAACGATCTGCTCTGTTCTAATGGCGCCTTCGGCATTATACTATGACATTGAAACCTGGATATTTGACATAGTGTTGGAAACTACAACATAGTTGGAAGGACGGGTGAGTCTTGGTTGTGTGAATTACATAATGTTCAACGATCCGCAGTCACGCCTTAAAATCAAGTTAGTTTACTTTACAGATGCGTCAACAGTACGTTTACTGTCTATGTTGAAAAATCATCTAAACGCACCGTTTGCTTTAACGGTGCGTTTTGCGTTGATAAGCATCGCTCTGAATTGTATAAAGTAACAACACCATATCCACAATGCAACTGCGACGTACACACGTATACATGACAACATGTTACATACGTGTTTCTGTTTTCCAATATGGATCTTATTGAGGCTGGTATTTTGAAGCCTGCTATGCTCAGCGCAGTGATCATCACGAACATTATGCTGAACTCTATTCTGATTGATGTGATCTTGAAATATCATAGGGCTGCCTGAAGTTCGCACGACATTATTCAAGTTCTCGCTGACGCTGTCTGATCTGGCCAGCGGTTGCACGACGATGCCCATCATTGCCGCTGTTTGGTCGAAGGCGACTCCACTAGTCCGGCACGTTGTATCTTACTTGCCAATGGTTCAGAAGATTTGATAAACTTGGTTCGCCGTCGTGTCGCTGTATAGTCTCTGTTGGAGAAACCTATGTTACACGATAATATTTTTACGTGGTTTACCGTAGCACTTCTTTCAATATTGGGAAGTCGTATGGCTGCAGATTGGGACATGGCTGCGTGTTTGTATGAGGAGGCAAATGCATCATCGTACGAACGTAATGCATCTGAATCAGACGTGGCTATTACATTTTCGTTAGTTCTGACTGTCTGGGCTGTTCTCGTTGCCGCTATAATTTACGCCACTGTGATAGTTTTCAACGCTGTCATTCGAGCCCAACAACAGATTAGTGCACAAGTTATTTCCATTATTGGACATGTCGCCGTCGTTAGATCTATTCCGTCCACGAAACTGCATTCCAATCGTTCTGATAAAAACATGCTTTGTAGTTTTCATCCTTACCAATCCAGCAGCTATAACATTAGTCGTGGTTTCGAAGAGGCTAATTGGTAGAAATTTGCAGTAACGTAGATATACATGTTTAATTATTCCGAGAAAAACGTAATTAACTTATTTCTTTTCAGTCAGGACAGTGCAACAGAAAACCTACCATATGATTTCGGATTGTTTGCAACACTGTTCAATTTGCTGGCTGACGAAAATGCATAGTAGCAAATGTATTGAAAATTACTTTGTTAATACCAACCTAAGTGGATAACATGCGTTAGTGGATTGTCTAGAAAGTGAAAGTTACTGCCTCAACACATTTTGTCTTTTGTATTTATATATATATATATATATATATATATATATATATATGTATATATATATATGGCAGGGGTTGAAATTAATTATGTAAAACATGTTTGGTATCGGAAATGATCTTCACTGACTGTCTTGTCAATGTCTGGTCAAACATTTCCTGAAGGGAGATCATGGGAGATGTGGAACCTGTGATGTAATTATCAACGCAGTTCTTATCAAACAAGGTAGCTGCGATCTCAACTGAACATACATATTGCCAAAACCAGCAATATTCCCATACCGCAGTGCACTTTCAATGATGGCGCGATAACAGGAACAATATATATATATATATATGCATGTATATAATATATATATAATATATATATACTAAATATATATAGCATATATATATATACATGTGTGTCTGTGTGTGTGTGTGTGCGTGTGCGTGTGCAGGTTTGTGTGTCTGTGTGTGTGTGTGTGTGTGTGTATGTGTGTGTGTGTTTGTGTGTGTGTGTGCGTGTGTGTGCGTATGTGAGTGTGTGTGTGAGAGAGAGAGAGAGAAATCGAAATTTCAATAAAATGTCCCCCTAGTCTGTACTGAGTGGCAATGGATTGTGTTAATATGTACCTGCGTGTGCACGAGTGAACAGCGTGGGTGTAATTGTGCGCATGAGTACATGTATGCAATTATTTTTGCTTGAATTGAATGGTTGCTTGCATGTGGAACGTATCACAAATAGACGAACTGTAAAGAATAGAAAACTTACCCAAAAAGAAAACAGTGGTTACAGACCTGCTGCATTTACACCAATTGTCTTGAAATGTTTAGAAAGCATAGTCGTTTGTAAACTAACGTTACATGTAAAGGACTATGTTGATCCATTCCAATTTGCCAATAGGCATGGCAGAGTCGTAGGTGACGCTGCCAATTTGTCAACACTATTGTCCATTTCAGTTGTATTTTCTCCGCATTGAATTTGGCGTTAATAAGATAATACTTGTTTTCTATTATCGCCCGCCCCACTATGATTCCTGTTATCGCCCGCCGCACCATTGTTCCTTTTATAGCCCGCCCCGCCTTTGTTCCTGTTATCGCCCGCCCCACCATTGTTCCTGTTATCGCGCCAGGTTCCACATCTCCCATGATCTCCCTTCAGGAAATTTTTGACCAGACGTTGAAAAGACAGTCAGTGAAGATCATTTCCGATACCAAACATGTTTTACATAATTAATTTCAACCCCTGCCATCTGGCAGACGTTAACGCACTCCTCGGTGCAGGATTAACATATCTAAACACTCCTCCTTGCCAATGTCCATCAGCTTAACACGTTAACGCACTCCTCGGTGCAGGATCAACATATTTAGACACTCCTCCTTGCCATTGTCCATCGAACGGCTTAACTCATGGTGCCTGCTGCCAGTTCACTCATCATGACATTATGCACAGGTACTATGTCATGTTCTAGCCATTTTAGCAATGTCTCTACATGCAATGTATATAATGTATATTTATTTGTTTTTTGGTATAATGCAGTTACTTTTTTTTACCCCAAGACAAATGCATCAGCTGAGACAATACAAAATATCTTATCATGCCTTATCATATCATAACTTATCTTATGCTATAATATTTGTCTATGATACTTAATACACATATTCCGCAACGAATCGCCCGGCAACGTGATGAACATGTCAGTATAAATAGTTAACTCTAATATGTGATATTATTGATTGAATATGTATAACATGGATGCATTAAAAAAGTATCCTGGATTACACCATATATGAACACAAATCTGAATCTAATGAAATAATTCAGATTAAGACTGTTACACGTAGCGCTGAAGTGATTTTGTCGGTTTAACGTTACAGTACATTTGGTGTTCGTTAGATGGCGCTATATGTGATAAGGGTGTTATTTATTCACCAACTGATATTTGAGCTGGTAGACACAACCAACACTGTGTATTCGATACTTCCTAGCGGCTCATAATAACATCAAACGTTGCGTTTCAATAGCACATCACCAAAAACGTTGTGTGCCAATAAATAATTAGTAAACTTTATAATCGATTATCATTCAGTGATTCCGTGTGTTAATAATAAAAAAATAAGCATGTCATAGCCATGGAAAAGGAGAACGCCTATGTTTGTATGTTCCTCTGGTCTATATTAATTAATGCATTTGAATAAAGATAGGAATATAGATGTTAAAGATATACTGCCAGCTACACTGTGTTTGCGATAGCCGAAATTATGTTCGCAATTGGAATCTTTATCCCATGAAAATAAAACGAAACACTCAGATAATAGACAGCTATATTGGACTATAATATTATAACGGACGCAGCCGATTTAATCGCTAATATATGTCTACTTCACCGTCGTCGCGATATTCCCATTCTGAGGGCAAACAATCGAACGAACTGCTTATTAGAAAATACTAGTCATTCGGATTCCATGCCAAGTAACATGCAACCGACCTGTAAATATACATTTCAGTGTGCATATCCGCGTCCCTTTTCATGCCTGCATAATGTCAATAGAGTGCTGGTTGCCAATTTCAAACATACACTGAAATCGGGTAGGTTAAACAAAGAGAGTAATGGCTTATGTATATATATATATATATATATATATATATATACATACAGGCAACACGTACAACACTGACAAAATAAATGCCACATCTGGCTGAATAAACTGCCTGCGTGAAACCGCTCTTGAAATACAATACCACATAACGTTGTGACAACAAAGAACTGTAGAACTTCTCGGGTGTCGAACGATTCGAGTAAAATTTAATTGCGAACGGGTATGTGAAGTTTATTGGCTATAAGCGTACGCGATCTCGGCAATTTCGGTGGTACATAAAATGGCCTCTCTATCACACCGAGCCGTGCTTTAAGTTCAGCGATGCGTGACGAGTCACGACTGTCAATAGTCGTGAATGGTAACGATGGTTGTTTTGAGCTGCACGGTGTCCACACTGCTGGGCTCGGCGATCAATCATTCGTGACCTCGAATAACTGTCGTGCTGAGGCGGGGCGGAGTTGTCCACGCATCGCTGTGAATGCTAGGACTTCTTTACTGGAGTGTCGTAGGATTTGTGTACAGATTTCAAAAGCGGTGTATTCAATATCATTAAATTAGTGAACAATGAAAATCTCACCTGCCCTCGCGTGCGTGCGTGAACACGTGTGTGCATGTAGGGTGTGTGTGGGTGTGTGTACGGGTGTGTGTATGCGTCCTTGCGTTCGTACGTGCGTGTGTTTGTGCGTATGTGGTTGTGTGCGTGCGTGCATGTGTGATAACCCTCTGCTCCTACACCGTTTACATTTCAGACGCCACAACTGTCATGTTCGATAGTGCAGCCAGTGTGTTCGCTCGTTCTTGTCGAAGCTGTTCTCTTGTTGTCGTATCGGCTGTCCTTTTCTTTCACTACTCATGGCTGCTTTTCGGACCAGAATCGTCCATGTATCTTTTAATACATGCCTATGCAAACGTTGACCGACGTTAATCAAATTAATCAAAATAATGTTATGCGTATTTCCTGTGATTGTTCCGACGTATCAGATGAGGCAGTGTTTTCTAACTTGCTTTATAACGTATCGCTCAAATTTATGTTCTAGCAAACGTCAGGTAGGCCCCACGATACTTCGGGAACAATCTTCTGTTTCTGTGTGTATGTCGCGCCTTCCAGATGATGGGCACATTTGCAAGTTCCCATGATATTACGAGTCTTCTTTTGCAATGCGACATTTTTATCACGTTGATATGTACACTACATTTGCCATATTGTATGTTTAATTAGTGTGTGTTTAGCGACGTGTGCAGGCATGATAGGTCTGCCTTATGTGTTCATCAATGTCTTCGTGGGAGGTTCTGAGGTTTCTTTCGTACCAATATTTATTTGAGTAATAGGGTACGTTGACTCACATTTACCTAACGCACAATTTTACAAACAGCAGTGACAATGTAATACTCGTGCATTGCATGTGCATGGATATGTCACCTGACATCACGTGTCTAATCACTGTCATAATATGTGAACACGCTCAGAAATGCTTTTAGTATAATAGGCTAAGACATCTAGCACGCTGACGTATCGAATTCTGAACAAGATGTACTTACAACAATACAAGCAACGTATCTGGAACACGGAGGCCAGGGCCAAAATTAATAGCTACCCAGTGTGTGCAAATAAGTGCCTGTAGCCCACGATAACCTGTTCATGTGTACGTAGAAATGTAGGCACATAAATATTTACATTTGACATTTGCATTTCACTTGGTTGACCAGACTTCATTGACACCTCACATTCTATTGACGAGAACACTGTCATAAATCACCACTAACGTGCTCCACAAAGTATCGAAGAAACAAATAGTCGAAGACATAATACTATTTAACCCGTACATCAGCAGTATGTATTGACGACATGGCAGTATCTATTGACTGGTACTATGCATCATCATGTGCAAAATGCATATTTATGCATGCCATGCATTACTTTCCAGAATACAAGATTAATAAGTCAACCTCCGTGGTGTACTGAATATAATGCTCCATCTTTGAATGAAATTTGGCGACACACACACACACACACACACACACACACACACACACACACACACACACACACACACACACACACACACACACACACACACACACACACACACACACACACACACACACACACACACACACACACACACACACACACACACACACACACACCACACACACACACACACACACACACACACACACACATATATCATAATATAATATAAAGCCTCCAAAATAAAATATACACTACATTTGTCATATTTTATGTTTACTTAGTATGTGTTTAACGACAGGCATAACAGGTCTGCAGCATGTGTATTTCAACGTCTTTATGGGATGTTCATCTTTCATACCAATCTTTTTTGGAGTGATATGGTATGTTGACTCATATTTACCTAACGCACAATTTTACAACAGCAGTTACTATGTAATACTCATGCATTGCAATTGCATGGTTATGTCACGTACGTGACCATATCACCTACGTGACTATGTCACGTACGTGACTAACCAATGTCATTATAATAAAACATTATGTATATGTATATATATAATTTATTATAGACGGATAGAAAGAATGCAGCCTTGTCTGACACCAGTCATCACATGGAACCAGTCGCTGTAGCCGTCTTCTGTTTTTTACACAACGTCTCGAGTTTTCATATACTCCAGTCAGGTGTAGGTGTACTGAATATACTGCTCCATCTTTGAGTGAAGTTTTACGACACACACACACACACACACACACACACACACACACACACACACATATATATATATAACGCCTCCAAAATAAAATATAGGTATAACGTGGTTTATGGTGACCCTCGGTCCTAATAGGAACACAATAGATCGATGAACCAATGCATAATGCTTTATGCATTTATACACATTTTCTGTGATAAAAATTAGAGTAAAAATAAGGATAAAAAATAATATTGCACTTCCGAATAGTGTACAAGGTTGTCATCGATTGTTAAATATATGTGTATATATACATATATATATATATATATACATACATACATACATACAGCTATATATATATATATATATATATATATATATAACAATCAATGACAACCTTAACAAGAGTGTTCATTAATATGTATATATATATATATTAAGTGAACAGTCTCTATCTGTATATTACGTTGACCGATCAATCTTGATCATTAGACAACGGTTGGTTTATTGTTGGGGAAACAGAAGAAAAAGAAGAAAAAGGAAATATACAAAAGACCAAAAGTATGAGAGAAGAGAGAAAAGATATATAAAATTGCCGTTGTCTTTTTCAGGTATCAGGTCTAGGCCAATTCGGCAACCGTAGCGGTCCCCGGAGATAAAGTCCGGCCGACACAGCCCTAGTCCCTCATTTACCCTAATTCGGACAAGGACAAAAACAAATAAGTCAGAAGGAAAGCTGGGCAAGCTCCCTTTGGAAAATACCCAAACTGGGAGCCTCAGCTACACGTGCTGGCAAGGAGTTCCACACAGGAATGACCCTGGGAGAAAAACTAAATTTAAATACATCTGTGCGTGCAGGAAGCTGACGGAACTTCAGGGAATGGTTGGATCTAGTTCTTGATGAGGCAGGGGAGAGGTAGGGCTGATGGTCGATATCAACATAGTTGTGGGTGATCTTGAAGAGCATGGTCAGTTGTGTCTTGGTGCGTCTTGATGCCAGAGACTCCCACTGCAGATGGTCTAGCATGGATGTTACACTGCTGGTGTTATGATATCTGTTGGTGACATATCTCGCGGCCTTCCTTTGCACAGCTTCAACTTTATTTACCTGGTCCTGATGGTGAGGATTCCAGATGGCACTACAATATTCAAAGTGGGGTCTTACCAGGGCTTTGTAGGCATTAGTTTTTGTGTATTCACTGGCCGACTTCAAATTCCGCTTAAGGAAACCCAGCATGCCATGTGCTTTCTTTGCTGATCGCTCAGTGTGTCTTTTCCAAGAGAGGTCTCTTTGCAGATCAACGCCTAAGTACTTTGAGCAGGTGGAGACTTCTAAAGTATGGCCCTTAAGTTGGTAGTTAAAGGACTTGGGTTTCCTAGATCTTGTGCAGGTCATGATGTTACATTTTTGTTGATGAAAATCCATTCCCCACTTCTTCTCCCAGCATGCTGGGGTGGATAGGTCTTCCTGGAGAATTTGACAGTCGTCCATAGATCTAATTTCCCTGTAGATGATGCAAATAGACGAGTGCTGGAGTGAAGGTTATTAGGTAGATCGTTGATAAACAGGAGGAACAGGAGTGGGCCCAAGACCGTGCCCTGGGGTACGCCACTGATAACAGAGGCTTGGTCGGATGATGCTCCACCAACGACTACTTGCTGAGATCTGTTGGACAAGAATTCAGCGATCCACCTGTAAGTGGATCCCCTGATCCCATAATGATGTAGCTTTAACAGGAGTCGCTGATGAGGTACTCGGTCAAACACCTTCGAGAAATCTAATATAGCCAGGTCCATCTGCTTGCCCCGGTCCACAATGTTTGCTATTTCATGACTTAATGTCAGTAGCTGGGTTTCACAGCTTCTCTTGGCCCTAAAACCATGTTGGCAGTCAGTGAGGATCTTATGTTCTTCTAGGTGCTTCAATGTATTGCTGACCAAGATGTGCTCCTGCAGTTTACAGCAGAGACTGGTAAAGGAAACTGGTCTGTAGTTGGCGGCAGTGTTTCTATCTCCCTTTTTGAAAATAGCTGTCACGTTAGCATGTCGCCAGTCATCTGGCAAGGACCCTTCTTCCAGCGACTTATTGTAGATGACGGTGAGCAGTGGTGCGATGGCATGAGCACACTCCTTGAGGATTCTTGCCGTGATTCCATCCGGCCCGGTGGCTTTGTGTGGTTTGGTCTTTAGCAGGAGTTTCAGGACACCTTCTTCTGTAACCGTAATGTCAGGCATTGGGGCTAGGGGAATGCCTTCCATTGATGGGGTGGTTGTAATGTCTTCTCTTTAAAAAATTAAAAAATCGAAATACATTTGGAGAAAAAACATGACAATCCAATTTGTGTCGGAAACAAGTTCATTTGGAAACACCCCTATTCAAAGTGCAATCAGCGCAGAGCGTGAATTTTACAAGTACAGACACGCCCCGTTTACGCTGACTGGCTTCGGTTAAGCGCATTATTCGAAGTGGTCAGCGCATGCAGCGTTGGACTGTTATTGTGAATGCTTCTGAAGTAAGACAGACGGGGGATCAGTTCGTACCTGCGTTTCACCTGTTTCCCATGGAAATGTCAGCCGGGTTTTTTTTGCGGCGGAGGTAAGTTGGAATCTCATAATGTTTATTGTCGAGATTGTTGGCGGGAACCTCAACATTTCTATGGTAGTCCCGACAACGCACACCAATGTATTGCAAGCACCTATTTGTGTTTAAATAGTGCATGTATTCAAGCCAGGTGTTTGGAACGCATTCGCCGTACAAAACCTTGGAAATCTGGGGATACTAAAGGATTAATGGATAATCGAAGGATATCGATACCATGCAAATTACTGATTTATTGGAAGTTGTTATAAAATTCGTTTTGTAAACAAATTGAGTCGTCTTAAATCTAGCATGAATGATGCATAATGTGACGACTGAATATATCAAATGGGTGAAATGTGAAATATCTAAAAGATTATGGTAATTGGCTTAATAGCTTCCACATGTGCTATCTTTAGCACTATTGTAATCCAAAGTGATCATGTGCTATGTTTAACACTATTGTAATCCAAAACGTTCTGCATAACATTGCACGTCGTTAGAAAAAAGTCAAAGACTTATTCTAGCTGTTAGATGACAAGATTGTACACGTTTAGAAGAAAGTAAAACATTTGACTATTCTTCTCTACACACCAATGAACCATCTTAATGATTGGAGATATTCCAGATTTTGCGTCGTTCAGAAACGGCGGCCATTCCTTAAATGGCAGCAATTTCTGAATGCAGCAACATCTAAAGTTCCGCCAATCTTTAAAATGGTTCCCGTAGTTTGTAGAACGCATGTGTCAAGTGTGCTGCTTTGATCAAAAAGTGCACAATTCCGTAATTTGTATGCACCTTCCGCTGGACTAACTAGGCGCAGCACAGTCCAAACATCCGATTGTTAACAGTAAAGTTAAAACAGTAATAGCAGAGCTCCACGAAACAACAACATAATAAACGAGACATTATAAAGCGCGTCTAGTGTCACGTTAAACACCATCAACTTCTCTTTACGGCGTCGTCTTCTATCGTATTTCCGGTGTGACTAATTTATCACGCACACACACCCGTAGGTGAATTTCAGCAACTCCTCCATAACGTTGTATCAACTCGATCGTTATCAACAGGGTTTCTTACACAGCCAAGTTTCAACACACGGCCAAGTAGTGAACCTGCTTGATTGTTCTTCACTCCCTTGGATTCACTTGTGCGTCACACCAAATGCCTGAGGATCCTTCGGTGACAATGCGTGTGACCTACTTTAGCCGGGGTGAGTGTACAAAGTGCCCAGCACGATCGGCTGATCATTCATTGTCGCTATGCATGCGGGTGTTTGTTTAGAGTCTAGTCGTGAGTTTGTTATGCTAGGCGGTTTGAACGTCAGACTATCAAGAAAGAGGACTTAGGTTCTCAATTTTTTTACACGACGTTTCGAGGAGTTTAACGCGCGAAGACTACTCGTACACATACACCCGACACTGTCTATAGCCAGGTACTTATTCATACAGTTGAGTGAACTGAATCAACGTAGATTGAACGAACTTACCAAACATTCATCAAGGCGGCCTAGTGTTCGAACCATGATTCTCTCGATTGAGAGTCTGATGCTCTATTCACTGCGTCACTGCGTCACTGCGTCACTGCGCCACTGCGCCACTGCGTCACTGCACATTTGTTCGTACCTGTCACTGTGAAGACAATTCAGTTTCATCCAACGTGTCGCGTTTTTCCATGATTTTTGGACGATTTGCGTAGTTTAGCGTATTCGTATGGATTACAACAGTCGTGGTGTTAAATGATCCAGCCAGTATAGAGCAGTTGACTTATCACGTGATCTACAAATGGTCCGTCACACCATTAAAACAAATATGTTGACCACGAGCAGTATTCAGATATTTTGTATAATATTTTGTTGAAATTCTTACCTCCAAAGTTTGATTTTTGACAAAACGATAAGGCGACGTTCTAACGTATCAACTTAATGCGAGAATGTTTCGTCTAGTAGATATATCCATTATCAATATTGCTGGCAAAGACAAAGCTAGACAGAGGTCACGGGTATAATTTCGATTGTGACGATTAATTGTAGGCAAAATGTAGCGGACACTTCAATTGATTTTTCCGTATCTGATTCTAGGCAAAAGGTGCGTTAAACCATCACAAAATACATGCCGAATACGAAAAAAGAACGTATGACACATGTGTTTAAGAGAGACGAGCATGTGGAAAATGTAGACACTGTATATACATAATAATTATAATAATAATGTCAACTTGTAGAGCGCCTTAATTCTAGACAAAAGTCCATTCAGAGGCGCTAAGACAGATTAATACCTGAATATTAAAACTAGCTAGTTAAATAAATGATAATAAAAATTAATTAATAAATTGCTAATACCGTGATGCATAATGCAAAAAGATTAGGTGGTAAAAGGATATAGCAATAATTAAAACGTGACCTAAAATGTGCATCATAAGGCATAAATAAGTTAGTTAAATTAAATAAGTTAATTAAAAACACTATGTCATGTACGAGATCACAGACTAAACTAAACATTGAATGCTGCACGGAACAGGTGGGTTTTTTAAAGTCGTTTCAATGTGGCTAGCGCTGTGACTGTCTTTAATTCTAACGGAAGAGTGTTCCACATCCGTGGGGCCGAAACTGAGAAGGAGCAATCGCCGTATCTGCTGTTGGATGGCGGCACACGCAGGTCGTTGTTGTCGACAGATCGTAGCGCACGCGCTGGTCGGTACGCGTCGACCAAGTCGGTGCAATGCATGCTGGGCTTGGAATGAAAGCAGCAGTATTGTATATACGATACGCTGTTTCACCGGAAGCCAATGGAGCTTGTTTAGCACCGGGGTGATGTGCTCTCGCCTGTTGCAGCGGACTACCAATCGAGCTGCTGAGTTCTGCACTCTCTGCAGTTTCGAGATAAGGACGTCTGGGATGCCGAAGAGCAAAGCGTTCCCGTAGTCGAGTCTCGAATTGACCAGTGAATGTATTATTCGATCCGCTGGTTTCTCGGATAGACGCGATCGTGTGGAAACAATATTACGCAGGTGAAAGTTTGCAGCACGACATACGTGTTGCACATGACGTACCATCGACATTTCAACTTCGAACACAACGCCGATGTTGTAGGCACTCGGACTATGAGTGATGTCACAATTGCCGAACTTTATCATTGTGATATTGTGTTTCTGCTGGTTGGTGCGTGATGCCAAGACGAGCGCGACTGTTTTGTCCTCGTTGACTTTCAGCAGATTTGTTTTCATCCACGCGCGGACGTCGTTGACGCAGTGTTAGATTGTATGCAGTGATGACAGTCTGTCGATTTAAAAAGTGATGTCGAATTTAATGTACAGCTGCGTGTCGTCTGCGTACATGTGATAGTTCAAGTTGTGTTGTTTGATGATATCGCCGATTGGGGACATGTAGATAGTGAAAAGCAATGGCCCCAATGCAGAGCCTTGGGAACACCGAAAGCGATATTTGAATGGTCGAAAGCACGGCCTTGTATTTTCACGGATTGTGTTCGTTCGGTCAAATATGAGCGGACCCATTCTAGCGCGGAGCCAGTCACACCATTGCGTTTTTCTAGACGCGAGATCAGGATGTCGTGGTCGACGGTGTCGAATGCGGCAGACATATCGAGTAGTACGAGTACACCCCGTACCGCCGGTCTAATGCCTGAAGAATGTCATTCTGTACAAGCACTAGAGCAGTTTCAGTTGAGTGGTACGGTCGATAGGCCGACTGGTTCCTGTCGAGTAGGTCGTTTGCACGGTGCCTACTCGATCATGCAATTGGACTCGTCTCGAATCTCCCTTTTGTCTCTCGAGCAACTTGGAGACAAAAGGGAGATTCGAGACGGGTCTGTAGTGTGACAAGTTGTCAGCATCTAGATTAGGCTTCTTTAGTAACGATTGACGTCAGCATGTTTTAGGCAACGAGGGACGACACCGTGTGTGATGGATGCGTTAATCAATTGCGTCAGAATTGGCGCTAGTCCGTCCGAAACGTCTTTAAGTAGCCGTGTTGGCAATGGGACGAGCGTGCAAGATGTCGTTGACGACTTGATGATGAGACTGCGAATATCAGATGTCGACGCTGTCGGGAACGTGTGTAATCGTGGTACACTGGAGGTCTGCCCCTTCTTGGCATCTGGACTAGGTGTGGCGGCGGGGTAGTCACCTAGCGTCTCACGAATCGTCTCGACCTTTGCTGAGAAGAAAGTGACGAAACGTGTTGCGAGTTCTTGCGTGTTGTCTTTTTGTGGTAAGTGAACGGATTTCAGTCGCTGCAGGAGCCCGTTCATCAAACGGTACAGTCGTCTTGAATTGCCACAGCAATGATCAAGTTCGAATGCAAAGTAGTCCGATTTTGCAGTGTTGATTAGTTTCTTGATGTATGCACATTGTGCCTTGTATATATCGCGATGTACATTAAGGGATGTGCATCGCCATTTTCGTTCGAGTTTTCGTCGTGTTCTCTTGGCGTCGTCCAGCTTCTCGTTGTACCAAGGCACCAGTGGGCGGACAGCTACACGACGTGAGAGTAAGGGTGCGTGTTTCTGAACGAGGTCGGACAACACGGTATTGTATACAGTGATAAGTTCTTCTGCGTCGCTGGTAGAGGGCATTGCAACCAGTGTCGACGCTGCAATGTCGTCGCGAAACGCCGGCTTGTTGATGCTCGTATATTTCCGATACATTATTTGTTTCCTAGGGACAGTTGGCTTTAAGATATCAATGACGCATTCGATCCAAAAATTATCAGAGAAAAGCGACGATGTTTTCGTGGAAACAATTCCGTGATTCTCAGCCCGTGTAAGGATGAGGTCGATTGTGTGGCCATCGATGTGTGTAAGCTCACGAACGTGTTGGATTACGCTAACGGCGTCAGTTATCTCAATGAAATGCTTCACAGTGCAGTCGGACGGTCTGTCCCAGTGAATATTGAAGTCTCCGATCATCAAGAAACGGCACGACATCATGGCGTAACCTTCAACAAAAGATGCAAACTCGGCAAGAAAGTCGGCATGAGAAAGTTTGTTTTTGCTTGACCAAGGTGGGCGATATATAATGATCAGCTTGATGAAGCTAGCGGGCGACATGACATCAATGTCCATCAATTCGAATGATTGTATCGGCTGTTTGTTGTTGTTGACATTAACTTTAAAGATCGATCTGTATAAGAAGCCAATGCCACCCCTCGCCGGTTCTTTCTGGGCGCATGCACGATATTGTAGCCGATCCTTATCGCCCGGGCTGAGCCACGTCTCGGTAACTGCCACAAGATCAAAGTTGGCGTCAATTACATGGTCAATAAAAACATATGTTTTATTGCGAATGAAACAGGCGTTGACGATGTCCAATATGACGGGGGATCTGGCGTTGTGTCGAGCATTTCGCAGAGCCCCATTGACCGCAGGAGTACTGTGTGGAGTCGGCGAGTCCCATTGTTCTGTGCGTATGTGTCGTAAATTGTTGTCACAAAGGCCTGTGCATGGCCGGCCGTGGTATGGTCGATGTCCAACCACAAGTTCAATCGCTCGTTGTTTCCAAGCGCCGCCTCGGCAGCCGCGTCTCGTAGGCAACCGGGCTGCAATGCCGTGTTTGACTGATCATGCTGTGTGCTACTGAATGCTGTAGTGTCATGTGGTCAAGCTTGGTCGACACGTTGTTCTGACTGCAGTGGTCACGCTGACCGAATCAGTATGACAGTATCACAGGAAATGTAGTCAAAACGTATAAGAAGTATAAAACTACAACAAAATCAACATTGAAACGGAGAACCTTAATAGGTGCAGCCACTAGGCGCAGCTCAATATAGATCACACACACACACACACACACACACACACACACACACACACACACACACACACACACACACACACACACACACACACACACACACACACACACACACACACACACACACATACACACACATATATATATATACATATATTATATATACAGTATATATGGCGACATATGTACGTTACGCATACATGGGCATTATATATATATATATATATAGTTGGTTGGTAATGCTTGACGGAGTTCAGCCATCAAGATTTGCCCCTCTAACAATGTTATCTTCAATAACATGACAATAATGTCAATTACATTACCGGGGGAAATGTCATCTGCTAGAACAAGTATACCAACAAACATTTGTCGCTTTAATGTATTTTCCTTATCTTTTTGTCATAAATAACTACGTTTGAGGCCACAATTTCCAGGGGAACGGCGTGCAAAACGGGCCCCTTAAGCGAGATTTGTCATCAAGTTGACACTTTTCAATGTAATAAACCTTTCTTTATGGAATCATATTTTCCACTGATCTTACTACGTGTGTGATAAAAATTAGGGTATTTCTGTTAAAATTACTGTATCTACGGGATGTTTCAGATCATCACCCGATTTTTGACTTGCTAAAAAGGAGCGCACAAAACGGGCCCTGCTCATCCATTTCTATTATTTAGCCATCATCACACATTTCACACAAACACATTGTGCATATTCGGACCCTGGCCAGTCATGGTGTGCCCATGGCCCACATTAGACACACTCTATCCTTTCTTTCCCGTCCTTATTGTCCGAAAACAGTTGGAGCATTATTATTTCTGCGACCTGTTGTCTCGCTTGTTTTCGAAGCTACGACATAGTGGCATGACGAACGATCTCTTCCTTCCCCGTCTTGTTCCACTCGTGTTTGTTTGAGGCTCCTTCCGTATTGTAGGATTTTTGTTACATTTTGTTCTCGGGCGAAGTTGACGTTTGTATGTATATTTGTTTTTTCTTACTTACTCGACTTTCACTCTGTTGATTGATCCACTACGGGATTTATTATCATTGTTGGATGCTACATGGAACGTTACAATATACTTATATATTACAGTGTGTATGTTATATAATAATATAATAAGTATCCATACAGCTCATATTGACGTTATATATTTATAAAATATATTAGTAATGTTATCGTTTTGCTTAATTATTTTATTATTATTATTGTATAACTGGGTAATATGTAATGTCCTATATAAAATAATGTAATACCATAAAGCCGTACAAATGCAGGTTTGCATATTGTATCAACAGCATATTGACGATAGCGAACCCCTGTTAGCCTAGCGGACAATATAGGAGCCCGTTTTGGGCGCACACCATAGCCTCGGGTTGATAGTCAATTTGAATACAAATTCTCCATATTTTTAAAATATAATAGATACGTATCGCAGCATTTACGGTTGGCTTATGCATATCACAGTTTCCGTTGTTTTCAACGCGCACAAAACGGAAATATGATTTTGTGAAAATAGTGCTAGCATTTTAAGAAAAGTGTGAACAATAATATTTTTGACCTCACCTCTTTGAATGTGCGTTTCACACTTCTGACCAATGTTTATTAGGCCCCATTTATGAGTAACTTAGCAGTGCCACCACACATTTAGCTGTATACAGTGCAACAACGCCAAACAGCTGGGGGCCGTTTTGGGCCTTTTAGAGGGGCCGTGGGACGACGCCTCGTAAAAATTATTCGTGTACTATTAAAACGTACCATTACACGCGCTTGATATTCACAAAACGCGCAAATCAAATCGTTATGCCGCTGCAGTGTTTACGACTGTCAATAATTATTGAAAATGTGCACAAACCATCATTAATAAATCGTCATGACTTATGTTCGACCAATCAAAACATGTGTATGTCTTCACTGCAGATGTTGCCCGAAGTCTCTGCAGGAAGCGGAATGACAATCATGATGCATTAAATTATAAATGTATTGGACATTATATTATTGCCTGAAATGCAATATTGTTTGAAATTAATTTAATTGGTTAATTTCTTTCCATTCAAACTATATATGATGTATGATACATGAATGCAATTTAGAAATGCTAAACACACATTTTGTGCGGCTATTTCATGTCATTGCGCAGAATATCAAACGAAAAGTTCCACGTGCCTTCTCACTTAATTGCATGATACACAGACAGGCCCTTGCGTCAACGACATTAACCCAGGCGCTCCTGCAAAACCATTGACACAATCATAAAAACTGTGAAAGCAGAGGAAATCAAGCTCTTCCTCCGTATCCAGAACAAAGTGGATCTTCGTTCAGCCTGGACAGAAGATGGATGGGAACTACGAATAGCGTACCTAGTCGACATCTTCGGACAGATCAACAACGTTCAACTTCAGGGGAAATTTTGGAAACGGTATCAGAACTCGCCCAAGGCTGTGATGGCACAACATAGTGTTTGATAATTGAGCATCTGAAAGCAATGGAGGTGGAATTCACAAGATACTTCCGGGAGATCTAGTAAAACAATTCGGCTGTTGAGACATCCATTCACCGCGCCAGTGACACGTGTACTAGATGACAGCGATACTGCACAAACAGAGCTTATTGGTCTCCAGGAAGATTCATGTGCCAAGGTGAAGTACGAATCAGAAACTCACACAGCGTTCTGGTCATCCAACGAAGTTACCTATCCTAACTTGTGTGACTTTGCCCTTGTGCTCTCGCTATAACGAAACCCAGGGTCAATATGCTTGTCGTTGCTTTGAAGCATCATCCATCTCATTGAAGTTTGAACCAACCAACATGGACTGTTTTTGTGCAACGACAGTAAGATATGACTTCAAATTATTGTTAATGTTATACAGCGTCACCTATCTGACATAGCGAATCAAAACAGACATTTCTTTATGCAGTGTCTGTAAGATACGACGTTAAATAATTAACAACCACGAAGATTGTTGGTGTTATGCGGCGTCACATATAAACTGATGAACAGCAGCGTATTTTAGTTATTACTTCAATTAAAGGTGAGTCATTTCAAACTGGCTTTTAGAGTAAACGTTGGTTATTTTAGATTCATTGTGGTTGTTGTTGAACTGTTGTGACAATTGTCTGAGAAAAAGGGTCACAGAGCCAACAAAGTGGAGAAACATTGTGCTAGGCAACAGGTCAATAAAACATAATATGCACTGCAGTCTACAGGGCGGTTCCAGACTGGGTAGTCTGGGTGCAAAGACCTCCAGTTGTACCCTTTGAGGCTGGCCAAAAAACCTCCACACGGCCGAATATAATTCATTCAGCACGACTCCGCTGTCGAGCTGTCGGATCAAGCTATCTGAATACGGGTGGGGTTGCTGTTGAACATTTTCGCGGCGACGCTCACGAGGTGCACGTATCTGGGGCACATTCAAAATGTCTAGTGGACACGCCCAATCTAGCGCAGGCGTAGCGCGGCCAAGTTCCTAATAGGTCTAGGTGGGGCAATAGCAGCCAAAGCCCCTGGATACCCCTGTGGTATAATCAGTGTGTGAGTAGAATCAGTAGATGTTACAATACAACTCAAAATAACTTTCTGTTTCCAGTGGTTTGCCGTAAACAAAGAGTCTGCACGTTATTGCTTCTCACGGTGAGCTTGCTCGTGTTCCACAAAACTGTAATGAACAACTATGGGACACATATTCGCGATCGGCCATACGAAGACACACACGTCGGTGGTGGCGACCCCATGCGGATAAGGTAAAGAATATAATTATTGATAGGCGATTGCAAGTATCGTACGGGTAAGTTTGTCATTTGAGAAGACTTGCTCAACTTTCACGTTCTGTTTGGTGTGGACAGCTCACTGCACGGAGACTTTAATCACACAAACCTACTCATGATCAAGTTAAATCACAACAGTGTTATTCCGTATACAATTGAACACTAAGCCTTTAAACAGTGTAGGGATTCGCTCATTTTGAAGAGTAAAACAGAGACGCGTGCGTTCAATATTAGAACATAATATGCTGCCTCAGTATTTGCAGCTGTTGCATTATTTATGGTGTTTGGTTGGATACGTTTTGGTATTGCTGATGTAAGCTTCTCATATTAATCGCGTTACATCTGTGTGGTTATGCCGATTTGTTTGTGCTTGTCTTGAAACAATTGGCATGCACGACGTCGTTGCCTAGTTGAGCAATATTTCAACATGGCCACTTGCCCCTGTTACACCAATTCCTAAATGTATAAGAAGAATAACAAGCGTGCTATAGAGATATTTTGATGGACATGTTGAGTGGTCAGTTTTTCTCCATGTGGCGCCATTGTGGCGTCGTACTGGATTGATCAATATATGGGGACCATTAGTCGTACGTCATTACCCTCATTTGGTGTCCGGTCGTCAATGTGATCCGCCATCTTGCCTACGCACAACCGAATGCCGCGCATTCTGTACCATGGGACCCAAACGATGGAGCAGTATTTATTTTATGAATAATGCCGCCTCTAAAGCCTGACACCAATGTATACAAGTTCTTCAAGTGACCGAGCTAAAAAAATAGTGGGCTATTTCCCTCGTTTGATTATAGTAGACGATGACGTGCTTTCTTGTAATTGTTGTGTATATATATAGCCCGCCAAGGGCCGTCGCTAGGATACGAGACTGGGTGTGACGTAATTGCTAATCTGCAAGCTGTCCCTTAATTGGTGACATTAAAATAAAGTAGTCATTGGAACGAGATTGAGTTCAAAATGCTGTAATAGTCGTAAGTGCTACTCTGCGTATTTTTACATGGCACAATGTACGCTATATTATACATACTGATAATATATAAATAAAATTATAATTACGTATTCATATAATTAATCATACGCATATCATTATAAGAGTTCCCTGTAATATAGCTATATCAAGTATAGAGTATACATAACGTAGAATCTCACTATTGAGGTAACACTCGGGACTGGGCCAAAAGTAGAATATACGTAACGTAGAACCTCACTATTAAGGTAACTCTCGGGACTGAGCCAAAGGTAGACTACACATAACGTAGAACCTCACTATTGAGGTCACACTCGGGACTGGGCCAAAGTTAGAATATACATAACGTAGAACTTCACTATTAAGGTCACACTCGAGACTGGGCCAAAATTAGTAAACAAATAACGTAGAACCTCATTATTAAAGTCACACTCAAGGTGTCCTTATTTGCGAAGTGGTTGTATTACAGTGATGGGCGTAAAGCGAGGTTCAAATATACGTTGATGTTTGGTCTGCAGGCATACGACGACGACGCTATCACAGTACGCATTCACGTCGTATGAGGATGCCCTGGCGAAGGTGAGCGACTCGAAAAAGTTCATCGTGTTGGCCTCAGTTGACTCGGGCTACATCGACATGGCGATCAACCTGTACGTCACTTCCGTTAGGCCGTTCAACATCACCAACTTCCTGCTCGTCTGCTCCGACTCGCGAGCGGCCCAAGAGGCGCATGCGCATGGCATTACCAGCTTTACGTTAGACCGACATGACAAGTTGAACGCAAACAAGGCTAGCCAGTACGTTACCCGCGTTACTCACAAAACAGCCAGCGCAGCGGCCATTATATGTTGTTGTCGACAGGGCGAGGTTAGAGTGCATAATCTTTGGAATCAATCACATGACGGAAATAAATACAAGATGCGAGATACTTTATTGGATTATGTGGTCTGGCACAAGAGTACACAAAACATAAATATAAATCGCACTTTAATTAATATAACTTACATTCCCACACAATGAAATGATTAGTGTAAATCTCATTATTTAGTAAAGTTACTGTTATTAATAGACATAGTTACGTTCTGTTAGAGTTAAGGTCAGTAGTAGAACATAGTTAGGTTAGCTACGGTTAGAGATAGGATTAGGTCTACAACGATTATGCAGTCGACCATCCTCCTAGCGAACAAAACATTTGTTGGAGAGCCCCCTAGCTAAGATGGCGGTACTTATTGCGCCCTCACTTTAGCCTGTGAAATCAGCGCGCATGGAAATTATACAGGTAGGCGGCCGATAAACTCGGTTTAAACCGGAGGTCATTGGTTCCGAGGCTATGTATCATAACATAATAATAAACCTTTAGGAGCTGAGATTACATTTTCGAATTCATTCGAAATTTAACTTGTGTGATATCGACACTAGCGATGTAAGATGATCCGGGAATTGAATTATTCATTATAATCTTGAATTTAGCTCAGAATTATGTATCAACGACACGGGTATGGCTACAGTTGATCATAGCCACTCGCCAGTTTCGCATTGCAGTATTTACGCGCTCACATGCAAACGTATGTATTGGCATCTGTTCAGGTATATGTTTTGGTATGTGGCGTAGACAAATACACGTATACTTACGTCTTATTCGTAGGGTCGCAGATTAATCCTCGAAAGTTTGGCACTCGAGTTTCAAGCAGTCAAAGAGGAAAACATTAACTTACACGCATACGTGCGTACGTACGTACACACGTACACATACGCACGTACACACGTACCCATACGCACGTACACACGTACATACACATACACATTCACACGTTCATGCAAGACCACATACACCACACACATACACACGCACAAACACACACACAAACACACACACACACACACATTCACATACACTTACGCACGCACACAAAACACAAACGGAAACACACATATATTTACGTTTCCGCGATAATAGTAAGATTTAACCTAACAAAAAGTATCAATGCATGTTTTCCTGCAGGTATGGATCAAAAGCGTTCATTCGCAAGACCCATGTGAAGACAGACTTGATACTGACAGCGCTTAAGTTAGGATACAGTGTATTGATAGTAGACGTCGACATAGTCTTCTTCAAGAATCCGATTCCCTTCGTTCGGTGCTCTACTTGTGACATAGCTATTCAAAGTGATACGGTCGAGGTAGGTTAATTCATTATTTCAGTTGTTACTATTGGTTGGATTACGACTGTAAAGATATGGACTTGCACGGCAGTAGGTAAGTGTGTTCAGTTATGACAATAACGGTGTTTTAGTCAATCACAAGTTTAGTGTTATGTGATGTTTTAGCTATTAGTGTGAAGGGGTGAGAAATTATCAATTGAATGCAGTATTTTTCTTAGTATTCAGCCATGTCATGCTTGCGTGATTTTCGAGAAGCGGTAGTGATACGTCGTTCCAAAACTCGTTGTATCATTAGTAGTGTTTTCTTTTCATGTTATGTTACAAGTGTTCTTATATAATTAGGCTACATCGTGTATGTATTTTTAGAAATAACGTCCACAGTCCTATAAATAACTTACTCACTCGTGTATGCCATTCGCTCCTTACGCACGTACACACACACACACGCGCGCGCAAGCACACATACACACATATACACAGGCACGCGCAAGAACGCGCGCACCCGCACGCACGCACGCACACACACACACAACACGGGCAGGCAGGCAGGCAGGCACGCACGCGCATGCGCACTCACGCACTCACGCACCACATATTAATAGAACTATACGTTTGCACCGTCAATGCAAAAAATAATAAATAACTGTTTAGTTATCCTGAAGTTACGGTCCATATTGACTAACTATGATTTTGCATTGCTAATTACGCATACAATTGGTGTGATGTCCTTATTCGTTCAGTTGACTTAAGTTAGCACCGCAAGTAGTAAAAGTAGTTTAATTTAACTAATATGCCAACTACAATCACGCATTTATGTAAGTAAATTTTTTTATTTCTGCTAGGTGAACAGCGGATTCTACTTCGTCAAGCCAACGAAGAGTGGCACCCTTTTACACTCGCGTGCACTGGCGATGGCGCGCACTCAGACATCGATGTCAAACCAGAAGACACTGGCTCGCACTCTAGAACAGATGAACAGCACCCATCAGATCAGAGCGAACCTTTTACCAGACCAGCTCTTCCCGAACGGATACGTCTACTTCGAGCTGGGTGGAAGAATGGTTGCCGGGGACAACAACATCAGTACAAGCATTCTGGTTCACAACAACTGGATCGTGGGCCGGCAAGCAAAAACGTACCGCTTCAAGGAGCACCTGTTATGGCACGTCGATAGGGGTAATTACTATTCGTGTCCTGACCGGAAGTACGTCATATACGACAACCCCGAGAACTTCGACGCGGGTTCAATGTTCGCAAAAGAGGATGCCGCGTTGCGTAGTGCGTTCGCCATTGCATACATTCTCAACCGGACACTAATCCTTCCATTGTTTCACTGCCAAGACTGTAGATCAAATTGCGGGGCGGCCGGGAAAGCAAAACCTGGCTCACGTTTAACAAGCGAGACTGCAAAGCCGCATTGTTACGTAGGAGCATATTATAATATCGCTCAACTCGATCGCTACCTTCCGTATCGTGAGTCGGTGTTTCTACGACATCCGTTAGTGCCAGAGTCGGTGAAACTGTCTGTGTCGCCTGTTTTGAAATTCGTTTCGGGAGATGGTAAATCTACGCAGAACACAGACAATGTGTTTTTCATAAAAAACAGAAACGCAGCCTCACAAGAGAAAATCGCACAATGGTTCACCCGATACTCGTCTGTTTCTGTCCTTCGGTTTCACTCACTTTATGACATATTTTCCAATTTTGAATCACTCGGTGAATTCCGACAGAAATTGGCACAGGGCCTAATAAAGTCGAATTATCGCCAGTATTAATTTAGATGACGCGTGGTAGGGAATAAATTCAATAAATAACGGATAAAGATTTGTATTGTTGACTATTAATTCGTATTATAATGTGCAGTAAAATTATCAGATCGTCGAACAATGTAATATATAGACAGCAGTAAAATATATTTTTGTACGATCACTACTTGAGAAAGTCAGTGTCTCCATTGTTTGGAAAAAATATACAGTTTAAAATATTTCGACATTTTCATGCAACGAAACAAAACTGCTCTTACGTTCAAGTCTTCGGATCCAGTTGCGGTATAAACCTGATTAAAATATATCTCTACATGTTCTGATACATAAGAGGTTTGATACTACCATTGTACAGTGTGACAACATGGCTAAGAATTAGATGGCTGCCACACGAGAACAACTCAACTTTAAATAATTGGATTTTGATCGTGATGACCGCGCTATGAAGTAATATAGTAGTGTCGGGTATACTTCAGTAGAGGCTACACGGAATAACCCGTGGCGCCTCTGGTGCATAATATAACAAAAACAACGCCGAAATTGCTTTGATTCCGTTCTCATCGCACTTCTTTGTTTCAAGGAGCCTTGACTGATTACGTCGTTTTAATCGGAGAGAAAACGCTGTGACATTATGCCAGAATAGTAACAGTACATGTACTTCGGTATACATAAACAAGGTCTTAGAAGGAAAACATTCAAAGGATTACAATTGACACGAACTACGTAAACTTTATAACTAGATCAGCGCCTTGACATGTTGTTAGCAATCTTGGGCGCAATTGCATGATCTACGCAGTCTGCAGATTCCGCTGGATTCAACTGCGCAATCCTCGAACACTCAAAGATCTTCACATTACGCCCCGATATATGCAGATTGCTCAAGTCGAGCAACAGCGACCAAGATTCGCAAGTGCGCTTAACACAATTGCGTTTTGTTTTAGATTTACATTATGGATTAATCGGCACTATAACCATTAGAGGAGTAATCTGGTGGTGCCCGGTATGCAGGCAATTGTTTGAAGCAGAATTTTGGAAGGACCACTATCATATTGTGTGGGCTACAGTGGAAGAAACTGCCTGCCTTAGTATACAAAGACATGTATATATATATATATCGTCACTCAGAGTGCCACGGAATATTTCTCCAACATTTGAATTAATAAATTGTCATGTAAATGCTGACCACGGAGAAATCGTAAAGCATCTGGTGTTCTACCTAACCCTAAGTATAACGATTTAGTTTTCACAAATATTGACCACTGATATTGGGCAATCAATGTTGTTTCGAATATCTACTAAAAAGACAGAGAGAAGGGATGTTTGGTGTAATTTGTATAAATTGTAAAAATGTGCAATGCAGAAAACATGTTCATTTCCATTTGTGTATGTGTTATGAAAGTAAGAACAACTGCATTCGGCTGAATTGTTTTTTTCTCCAAAACGAAATAGCACTGATAGCAATCATGTAGCATGAAAAACGTTCACTATTTGTTATTTTCATAATATAATACTGTAATTTGTTACCAAAAATGGCGGGTGTCATAATATACATCACCAAAATAGTGTTAAAACAAATCTGATTTTCTGGTGGACGCCACACACAAATGGTTGAAGCAGTGCACAATATATGTTAAGTTCACGAACAATGCAACGATAGCTAATAGAAAACAACATAAATCTCAGAATGTTATTCCTCTGTTTGATATGTCAAGTTTGATCAACAACAAAAACTGCTGCATGTATGTCATACGACCAGCAGTAAAACACCTCTGAAAAAATAAAAATAAACAATATTTTGAAAAACCTATTCCATTTAATTATTAGTTATGCACATATAAACACCGGTACCCCGTTGCAGAATCCACCTGATCATCCAAGACTGACCTTCGGGTGGTCAATACTTTTAAACGTTGACTGTAAAGCTTGTATACACTGGCATTTTTCGCCCGAACGAAACAGGGCAAACCAGGCCAGACCAGACCAGACCAGACCAGGCCAGACCAGGCCAGACCAGACCAGACCAAATTCCCTCTACTGCAGTGTATCCACTACATCGACCAACACCGACTGAGCAATATTGAAAGCCGACGTGACGTCATAATCATGTAACCTTGTAGTTTGGGCTAGTCGTTGTCGGAATGACGTGGTTTGGTCTGGTTGGTCTGTTCAGGCTAAAAGAGTCAGTGTATTGCGGACTTAATGTGCCAGTGTATCGCGGCCTTAATTTGGCAGCGTATCGCGGACTTAATGTGCCAGTGTATCGCGGCCTTAAAATCTTCAAAATCGAGGTTTCAACGCACAAAAAACGAAAGAAAGAAAAAATGAGAAGAAAACGTGTGTGTATATATATATATGTATATATATGCATATATATATATAAAGAATGACTGAATAAAAAACAAAATACAGAAAGGAAGAAAGACATGTGCAAGGTTTCCTATTGAAATCTACTGATCTTTTTTACCTTATAATGTCGACCTACGTTACAGGCAATAAAACCAAGATACGTTATCTCATCGCCACATCTGGTATCGGGGGAAAGACAGTGATAAGCATGTGACACACGATATCCCCACCAATTTTTTTTGTATAAACTAAAATCAATCTACCCTATGTACTCAAAAGGACCGGTAGATCGCGCTCAGAGTTTTAGCCTCATACATGCTAAACTAATCGAGATATGTTTCCACAAACAAAAATACACAAACAGACAGGGAGTCGTATTTTTTCATAATGTATATTATCAATATCACGATAGACATACATGTTTTATGGTTTTGGGGTTAATACAACAATCTATCAAAACAGTTTCAGAAAAAAATCAATGGTTGCCGGCCTTCGCCGGAGTGGCCACGTGTTTGTTTCCGAATCAAAGAAGTCCTTGAAACACTGGGCAGTTTAATGGTGTGGTGAGTCGTGGGCGCTAATCACCACATCGCTGTACCGATTCATCTTCATACCTTCAATCAGGTATTGAAATGACGCACCTAGTTCAGACGTGGCGCAACAAAGAACGGTCAAGCGTGGGACCGTTTGGCGCCTCCAACCTGTAATGGGGCCTGCCTCGGTGCAACCGGTTCTATAGTGGGGAAATCCAAACAGCTGAACACATCGACATAGAGCGCTGGATTTAGGAATGTTGGTTTACATATTCGACGTATATTCTTCATTTTACAGTCGTATATAAATACATATTCAGATATACATTGATAACATTTATTGCACTTAATACACATAGCGACATATTCGCATACACGCCTCAAGTCCATATAATAATATACATACACACATGCACACATGCATACACGCATACATACATACATGCATACATGCATACATGCATACATACATACATACATACATACATACATACATACATACATACACACACGCACACATACACACACACACACACACACACCCACCCACCCATCCATCCATCCATCCATCCATCCATCCATCCATACATACATACATACAGAAATACATACATACATACATACATACATACATACATACATACATACATACATACATACATACATACATACGCACATACGTACATACGTACATACATAAGTAATGATCGTGAACAAGACAAATCTTGGAAATTACTTGTAGTGTAGGTAAGCAAAAGGTGGACTTTGAAGAGCGATCGAACTAGATCTCTTGTCTGTACCTTCTGCGTATTATGAATGTATGGTTTTGGGTTTAATAAAACAATCTATCAAAATAGTTTCCCAATATCAATGGCTGCCGACCTTCGCCGGAGTGGCCACGTGTTTGTCTCCGTGTCACATAAGTCCTTGAAACACTTGGCAGGTGAAAGGTGTGATGAGTTGTGGACGCTAATCGCCACATCGCTGTACTGATTCATCTTCATACCATCAACCACGTATTGACACGACGCACCTAATTCGGACACGGCTCAACAAAGAACAGTCAAACGTGTAACGGGGCCTGCCTCCACGCTGTAACATAGCCTGCCTCCGTGCAACCGATTCTACAGTGGGGACATCCAAACAGCTGAACAAATGGAGATAGAGCTCCGGATGTAGGATTTTAGGGCACCCGAACAGTGATTGACCGGGTATCGCATCATAACATTTCTCATTCCTTCCTACCTTTTACAATAATGACTTCGCAGGAAAGTACTTTGCCCATTTAGAACAAAAAATTCCATCATATTGAAGCCCTCAAGTTACGTTTCAGAACTTTTCGACTGCAAAGAAATTACCCAAAAACCGCTTTATGGAGCCCCCCATAACAAGTTGTCCATATTATGAGGGACTGTGCATATTTACCCTCTGTCCTACCTACATCCGGTACTCTCAACAAGTGGTAGAACAATAATATACGTGAATAATGTCAATCGTGTTTGACACTTACTTGTCCCTGTGGTTCAAAGAGGATACTGTCATAGTTTTTAAACCAAGCTATGCACTAGCTGCAAACCAGCGAACATAGATAGCGTTAAATATGTGTTGTCTGTTCCGTTTAGCTAGTATTCTATATATACTCCTGCTTTAGATCAAGTTTGGGCTGTTTGGAGTAAATCACCTAAGAGTGTCGAAATGCGTAGGATGCGGCATGTGGAATGTTGTGACGTTACGTTGGGAATTTCCTATCCGATTCCTGTGAGATACGATTCGAATGGCCACATGGAGAATTCACTTTGCCGCTTCCATGTGAACAAATTGATCCGCCTGTATGCTATTGAACTACTTATATTAATTTCCTCTAGGCGCTATATTCACTGTGTTGCCGCATCCGCATGCCGTATCCATACATATGGAATCCTAGTTTTAATCCGCCTGTGTACTACGAAACTTCTAATACATTAATTCCCACTAGTCACTACATTCACTTTACCGAATTTGCCAGATCCGAATGCCGTTTCCAAACATATGGTATCCAACCGTTACTCGGCTTCGGCCAGTGATAGTATCAGTTAGCAGGACATTCGCTGTATCAGTTGTCGTGAAAGTGGGAACAACAAGAAAACGCCGAACATCAAACGACCTAGCGGATAATCCAAACGCCCTCGTTGATGTTGCCAACAAACGTTGTTAACAATCTGAATGTTTTATTTACAAATTGAACATCCAGTAGTCAAAATATACAAACTGCCATCACTGTCTCGGGGTTATTAAACGCAATTTGGCGGGCATTACACCGCCACCATATGTATTGTACACTTGTGAACATCACACTAAAACATTAGGAGCAGATGAATTCGTTTTAAACAATACTTCACATTTAATGTACTAATGTTTTAGATGGACACCTTTCGGAGTTGGTATCTGTGTATAGTGAGTCGTGTTTAGCTCATGACATTTCGTTGTGCATGTTAGCTAAACGTTCTACGTATGCTGGAATACGTTTTATAACAATAACGGTGGGTTTACACATTCGACGTGTATTCGTCCGTATACACTCGTATATAAATACATATTCAGATAAACATTTATAACATTTATGGCAGTTAATACACATAGCGAAATATTGCCATACACTCCTCATACGTACATACATACATACATACATACATACATACATACATACATACATACATACATAAATACATACACACATAAACACACACACACACACACACACACACACACACACACACACACACACACACACACACACACACACACACACACACACACACACATTTTACACTTATTTTAATTACACCATTCTTGCAAATCAAATCCCTTTAAATATAAGTAGCGATGTTGAAGAACACCCATCTTCGAAACTACCCGTAGTAGAAATAAGACGGACGGACCGATCGAACTAGATCTACTGTCTGCGTCTTGTGCGACTTATGAAATATAACATTTAAACATTTTGTATCCGGTGTTTATAGGCCGAAGTGTTGCTAGCATTTTCCCTCTCTTGGTACGTTGCGCCCACTGGTCTATATATAAAGATCAGTGGTTGTGACTGTGGGTAGACATATAGTTTGTATCGCATGCAATATTTCAGCACGCCTGTTTACAAAGTAATGCCTACTAATTAATAAGTAATATATTCACTATAATGGTGCCCATAATATCCGTATTTACATTTATGCATATCGGAGCAATTCTTATAATGAATATATCAGCTGTATATTCAGCTGACGCCATTAACTGTATGATACGAAACTAACAACACGTAGAGAAAAAACTCATAAAGGAAACTGACTACTCTCATTCAGATGAAACCAGAAATAATCGTCCACAATTTATGATGATTATTTTTAAACCATACAGTTGCCATTATACAATTTGTTAACATCTAATTAACATTCGTGACATTCTATGCGCCGATGACAATGTCTTTACGATAATTCCGATCAATCGTTACCCAAAACAAACATGTCGAGATTACATGGTATTGTATTGGCGATAATCAGATAACATCAGTCCAACTTTCAAAGTGTTTTCGAAATCACCGAGTGTTTCAAATGCGGCGAATGCGCCGTAAAGTGAGTTGAACCGCAGAACAGAAACGGCCGAGTAGGGCACGAACCAATCAATGATCTCCTCTTTCGTTGCTCCGTTCTTTCCCTTCGCCGTGTACGTTTTCGTCTTATCCTGGTGAGGCAAGGGCTTCGCAAATGCGGGAACAATTCTCAAGACGGGAGACACAGACGTCTTAATGGACTGGGGGACAAGCGGATTCCGGAGGAACGACGACTCGCGATAGGATAATTTCCAATCGAGCTTAGCAATGTTGTAATATACCCCCATGTAGCACCGAGGTTTCGAAGTGTCGTTATTGAAGTAAGCGCCAGCCGACTCACACGATGGACATCCAAGACGGCCGCAGAGCTGACATCCCTGGCAGTGGAAGCGAGGCAGAATGAGAATCCGCTTGAGGATGTGCGCTATAGCGAATGCGCTCTTCAGCGCGGCGTCCTCTCGAGCGAACGTCGTCTTCTCGCCGAAATATATCGGGTTGTCGTACGTCATGTACTTCCGGTTCGGATAGCTATAGTAGCCGTCCGTGTCGATGCACCACAGTAGGTGTTCCTTCAATGCAATCGAATGGGTTGAATGAATCGGATGATTTGATTTGATGAATTGATTGAATTAAGCGAATTGAATGAATTGGATGAATTGGATGAATTGATAGAACTGAATGAATTGAATGAATTGTATGAATTGAATTAATATTATGGATTTAATTAATTTAATGAATCGAATGTATCGGTTTAATCAATTGAATCGAATAAATTGGACGAAATGGACGGATTATGTTAATTTGGTTAGTTGAGTAAGCCGTATGAACAGAAGAAAAAACATTAATTGATTGACTTCACTGAATGTCCTGGGATGAGCTAACCTGTGAGATGGACGTATTACCGAAGTGACCATGAATTTTGGCTGTATATGCGTGTGCACAAAAATACACACATGCATACGAACTCACACGCACTCACTCGCACGCGCACGCGCACGTAACACACACATACGCATTCTCTCTCTCTCTCTCTCTCTCTCTCTCTCTTCTCTCTCTCTCTCTCTCTCTCTCCTCTCTCTCTCTCTCTCTCTCTCTCTCTCTCTCTCTCTCTCTCTCTCTCTCTCTCTCTCTCTCTCTCTCTCTCTCTCTCTCTCTTCTCTCTCTCTCTCTCTCTCTCTCTCTCTCTCTCTCTCTCTCTCTCTCTCTCTCTCTCTCTCTCTCTCTCTCTCTCTCTCTCTCTCTCTCTCTCTCTCTCTCTCTCTCTCTCTCTCTCTCTCTCTTTCTCCCTCTCTCTGTCTTTGTCTGTCTGTCTGTCTGTATCTGTCTGCCTGTCTCCCTCTCTCTCTCTCTCTCTCTCCCTCTCTCTCTCTCTCTCTCTCTCTCTCTCTCTCTCTCTCTCTCTGAAACATGAAACACACAAACACATACACAGAGACAGACACTCATACACACGCCCGCACGCACACTGTATACTCACCTTAAAACGGTACTTTTTCGCCTTCTGTCCCACGATCCAGTTGTTGTGTATCACAACGCACTCGGGGCAAGGTTTGTCATCGGGTAACATCCTTCCGCCCTGCTCGAAGTAGATCCGTCCGTTCGGGAATACTTTATCTGGCAGAAGGTTCGCACGGATCTCACCCGTCTTATTCATGTCTTCGAGTGTGCGGGCCAACGTTCTTCTGGTTTGTTAAACGTGGGTTTGCTTCAGCCATCTCCAATGCCCGCGTGTGCAGCGCAATTGCGCTCTCTGTAGGCTTTCACCAGGTAGAATCCACTGTTCACCTGAATTGATTTAATAGAATGATTCAATTAAATCAATCAGTTAATCAACCAACCAATCGTTCAATTAACTGATCAATCAAACAAGCAATAAATCCACCAATCCACCAATCAATTAATAAACCAACCAGAAAATAAACAGTATATTTCCAACACAGACATAATTTAGGTAAATAAATCATCATATATCGAAAGAATGTATAAATGAATAAACTCCAATATGTTGAGACAGGGTTGCTGTGGTATTCCTTTCCTCTGGTGTCTCTATGTTACTGATACATGGATGCCTACACAGGCAATTACCTACAGATTATACTGTGTAACGGCTTGTCGGGTTCACATTTCTATTTGTTTCACGAACGCGCGCGTTTAACGTAATATAATAATGTACGATCCCAAACAATTTATTCACTATCTTTTGTAAACTTTTCAAATGCAACCCTATGGTTAAATTGTGCATTCTCTGTTCCGTTAAGTACATATAAGCAGAAAGTTCGCTACTATCTTTTGTGCCTGTGTCTATGTTTTTCTGTGCATATATATATATATATATATATATATATATATATATATATACAGACATATACAAAAAACACACACACAAATACACACACGCACATACACACACATATACACACGCACATACACACACAAGCACACACACAAACGCACGCACGCACAGACACACACGTTAACGGGACACGGGCAGCGGCGAACTTTTCTCAATTCTCTGGTAGAGAACCAAAACTTGGTAGGAATTATCTATCTGGGTCACAATTGATATAAAAAAAATTGAGTTTTTTATTTGGACATGTGTTTGCCATGGAAATGGCAGCCATTTATTTTTTGAACCCTTTTTCATGCACAAATCTAAAAACAATGCAATGTGCTACAACATGCAAAATAGGCCAGATGTATTATAAATGCATGTAGCTATAAACTGTCAAGAAGAATTTGTATTCTCCAAACAGTTTATGTCAGAACAATTTTTGGAAAACAACATTTTCTGATTTTTAGATACGGTGCATGAATGTGCAGGGAGGTAAAAATGGAGACTTGGGTGGATATACAGAATCGCTCCTGACATTTTTAGTGCATGTCTTGAAATATTTGTATTCCAAATTTTGCGTTGACATGTCTTACGGTTTTTCTCTCAGGATCCGCGTGATATTACGCTTACTATAACAAACATCGAAATTTAGTGTATTCGTTTTCCATTTACCTCAGTTGTATCGCTTTGAATGGATATATCGCAGTCATCGCACTGGAGATGCGGAACAGGGTTTTTCAAGAAGACAATATCGACGTCTACTATGATTACTGTGTATCCGAGTTTGAGCGCTCTCAGTATCAAATCTGTCTTCACATGTGTCTTACGAATGAAACCCTTTGAACCGTAGCTGTAGGAAAATATAACATAATATTTCAAATGTGCAAAGAACAACATTCGCTCACAAATATGATGATGATGACGTTGATTATGACGTGTGTACATCAGTGCGTGCGTGTGCGAGCGAAAGAGAGAGAAACAGTGAAAAGCATACATATATACATGTAGACATACATGCGTACATACGTACAAAAACATATATACATAAATACGCACGTACACACGTATTACGTACATACGTACGAAGTATACGTATATATATATATATAAGTCTAGATGCTGCATAGGGAGACCTGTGCATACAGGCGAGCGATCGGGAGACCAGGCTTATATTTTTATTTAACTGATTTTCCAACTATATCAAATCGGAACATTGTTTGTAACACTAATTTATACCACATACTAAAAGTTTTTTGTCATATTTTAATGAATAACATATATACAAAATATGCAGTCTCCTTAAAAACTTTATGCTTAGATGCTGCTACGGGAGACCGGTGTGTAACCGGAAGTTACATATATTTAAGTATACCTGTTTGCGTCAGTATGACGCCGATGTGGGATATCCCAATAGAGTACTGAGTATGATAACAAATATATTGACACACGAGTTATGTGTTTGCACACACGTATATACGTACATACATACGAAGTATACGTATATATATATATATATATATATATGTATATATACATATATACGTATATAACATATATATATATATATATATATATATATATATATATATATATATGCATGTATGTAATATATATATATATATTACATAGATTACATAGATGCACACACACAGACACATATACACACATGCACACCTGCATGCATACATACATTCATACATACATACATACATACATACATGCATACATACATACATACATACATACATACATGCATGCATGCATGCATACAGACATAAAAAAAACATTCATAGACAGGTATCTGAGAGAGAGGGGGGAGAGCGAGAGAAACAGAGAGACACAAAGACAGAAAAAGGGGAGAGGGAGAGAGAGGGGGGGGGGGAGCAAAGACAGAAATAGAGACGAGACAGAGACACTGCGATACAAACACACTGGGAGTGAGAGAGAGAGAGGGAGAGAGAGAGAGAGAGAGAGAGAGAGAGAGAGAGAGAGAGAGAGAGAGAGAGAGAGAGAGAGAGAGAACGAAATAGAGAGAAAGAGAGTGAGAAAGAGAGAGAGAAAGAGAGAGAGAGAGAAAGAAAGAGAGAGAGAGGCAGAGAGAGGGAGGGAAACTGAGAGAGAGAGAGACACACACAAAGACAAAGGGAGAGAGGGAGGTTATAAAGATGTGGCATACGTGTGGACACACATGTCATACAGCAAGCAGACAAATAGGAAGATGGGGTAGTGACAGAGAATGAGAGAAGACGATATTAATATAGGGGTAATGAGTGAGAAATATTAAACAAATATACAACCTTACGGAAAATTATATAATAAGAGTAATTGAAAGAGGTTTTAAATACATATAATGCAAACTTCATTTCACGAAACAAAGTTTGACTTATTGGTAACTGGCATTTGTGTAAAAAAGAAAACTAAAAGAAACATTTACGAGCAAAGAGCATTTTGAACACGCCACATTATTTACAGTTCCAGTTATAAATGTTTTGCTTTACTTATCGTTAATGTATTGCTCCGTCAAATTGTGTTTATCATAGACCCAGAAAGTCGTACACGTTATTGCTGATAAAGTAACATTCATTAGTGTATATGCTACTGATAAATATGCATATTTTATTCCGTAAAAATCCTGATGATGTAGACGATGTAATTTAGCTTTAGCTATTTACCAACAGCAGTAACTTGAATGGAGAATGTCTGCAGGTTACCCGATATCGACTCTCTTCCAGAATAGATATCAACGTTTTTAACGATCGGTTTTATTATCTTTACGCGGTCAGGATAGGGAAGGAAATCGATACCAGTGCACTTTTAGATACTCTATAGTTGACCGTTAGGAAGATAATTAATTGGTCTTTAAAAATCAATCAGGTATAACTCAGTTGAACACAAAGAAACACACTGCTCTGAGGTTGTACTACGACTATGTATGAGAGAAACGACAAGTTACGATACGCTCGGTGCACGGAACGTATGGACACAAAATATATATTCATAATTGTGCGAAAGAATCATTTAGTCATGCGTTACGACATAATTTGAGTGTTACAAATTGTTTCCGTTTTTACTCGCATGCTATCTACGACTTGAGCGGAGATTAATCATACAGCACGTGATGCTGATGACAAAAGATACAACCGTATGCGGAAATACTTGCTGGCTAGATTTGTTGCCGTCTGTATCATGTCTGTCTAGCGTGAAGCTGGTGATTCCCTGAGCTCTGGCTACTGCCGCCGCTTGAGGATCGGAGCAGACGAGGAGGAAGTTTGTGATTCGGAGACGTCTTATTGATGTCAGGTACAGGTTCACGGCCATATCGACGTATCCATAGTCAACTGAGGCCAACATGATCAACTTGTCAGCGTCACTGACTAGTTCGAGTGCCTGTTCGTACGTAGTTAGATGTGTTGAGCGTTGAATCCTACAACACATTGACAATTTGATCGATACAGTGTCAGCGGATGGACATCAGACGCGGATAAACATATATAAAAACAGGCGTACAGATATATGTGGAAACATACGTACGCGAATATACGTAAGTTCATATGTGTGTGTGTGTGTGTGTGTGTGTGTGTGTGTGTGTGTGTGTATGTATGTGTGTGTGTGTGTGTGTGTGTGTGTGTATGTGTGTGTGTGTGTGTGTGTGTGTGTGTGTGTGTGTGTGTGTGTGTGTGTGTGTGTGTGTGTGTGTGTGTGTGTGTGTGTGTATGTGTGTGTGTGTGAGTGTGTGTGTGTGTATGACATTTACATATGGTGCATAAAAAACATACGCACATGTGTGCATATATACGGACATCCGTACATGCACACATGCGTGCATGCATTGATTGATACAAACTCAGCCGAAGTACGACAGATAGGGACATACATGCATAGGTAAAACAGACGTTCAGATAAACGTGGAAACATACGTATTCGAATACACGTCCATTCGTATATATGCGATACTGACATTATATATATGCATACAAAATGTGTGCGTAAGTATGAGCATCCATACAAGCGCACATGCGTACAAGACTACAGGCATACGTGCATATAATATGTAAGCTTGCATACGTGAATGTCTGTGTGTGTATATATATATATATATATATATATATATATATATACACACACAGACACACACATGCATTCACGTATGCAAGCTTACATATTATATGCACGCATATATATATATATATATATATACATAAGTACATAAAACATATACACATGTGTGCACATGTTAGCATGCAACAAACCCACAAACACACACTCGTGTATATACGCATGCACGCCTATTAGAATAAACGCACATATACTCATCATACATACATACACACATACATATGTACATTCATATATATGTACGTGCATGCATGCGTACGTACGTACATATATATATATATATATATATATATATATATTCAGGATAGTTAATTTCTATGCAAATACGTTCTACACATGTCCAATACGTGATTGTTTTCTTCGGTGTAACACTCAAACTTCTTCAGTATATGTACGATGGCGTCATATGTCACATGTATTGAAGAAGTTGGTGTGTTACTCCAACAAAAGCCTCTACAAAGTTAATATTCGCGTATTGGATATGTCTAGTAGAACTAGTTTGCATACTGTTTCTGTCATGTTTGAATTCCATCGAATTTGGCATCATTTATCTTGATCATCTGCTAGAAATGTCAATAGCTCTTTAAAATTAGTAGTCCGTTGACTACTGCAAACCACCACTAAGTAAAATTGTAAGAAAGGACAGAGCTAAACCCCAACTCCAATAAAATGATTGTTTTGCAGGTTTAGACCCTCGGGTATTACCATCACTACTCCTACTTCAACACATTGACTGGCTTCCAGTTGAGTACTGAATAAAACATGTAATAATATCTTTTGCATATCGTGTTCTTGTAAAAACAACAGCCGCATCAATTGGTTGATCACCTACGTTTTCAGGTATAACCAATAATCTCATAATATAATATGTCTGACAACAATCCTTTGTTCCTAAAATTGAGTTTAAGTTTGACAAGAGAGCATGCTCTGCAACTGCACCAACAACCAGCTGTTAACGTCCACAGATGAAACAGACGGCCACTACGCACTACTGTCGGTTTGTACAAAGTCAGCCATGCCAAGGTTGAATGGAATCTGGAGACACAGTAACACAAGCTTCAAACCAAGTATAGGTTGATCAGATCACTTTCTATACTGCTGTGGGACGTGAGCATGTCGTGTAGATGCAGAGAAAACAATTAAAACCTTTGATACCAAATGCTTGTGGAAGCAGCTCTGCATCTCCTACATTGAGCACAAGACTACTGTTGCGTACCGTATACTGGTATACCTGTTATCCGGTTTTCCTCTACGGTTTTGAAACCGTTATTTTATATTAAGCCAAACCGGCATTCCATACGGTATGTAAACATCGTCAACTAATAATGCTTGAATATTCCAAAACAACTTAAAAGTAACAACATTTGCGCCATAAAATCAAAGACTAGCCGCGAACCGTGTTTGTCGTTGCGTCTTGCACACAACCAAACAACGAACGGGAAGCACATGCTACGGTACTGTACTCCCGCGACCGTTTCTTAGGTTGCTATTCGACGAATTACACCATGTACCACACAAAATGTACTGTTTTAATGTATTGTACAAAATAATGTATTTTGTTTTATTGTCGTCTATGCAATTTTTATAATACAAATGAATTGTGTTTAAACTATAGATTCCGTGGACGATCACGGAATTACTCATATAATAATAATAATATATTTAATTCGTTATAGCGCCAGATCCACAATGGTTCATGGCGCTTTGCAATACATCATGCGTCATGATCATTAAACAACAAAATTAGTACTAACACAGTCATTTAAACTAAAAATGGTGCCATACAATAGTAATGAAAATATTAATAAATCAATTAAGTAAAAGGCAACAAAATATTTTGAATATGGTAGAAAGATGTTAACTTTAAATAATCACAGTACAATATAATATAATTAATAAATTACAATGACTAAGTTAATGACTACAATATAATCACTGAGGGCAGTCATAAACTAGCTACTAGCTTTCGTCTAGAATGATATTCTAAATAAATGTTTTTAGTTGACATATAAAACTGCCAAGAGTGTCCGAAGATTTAATGTAATTAGGTAGAGTGTTCCAAAGAGTTGCAGCGGCCACCGCAAACGAACTGTCACCAGCTTCGACACGAGTTCGCGTTACGGACAACATGTTGTTGTCAGCAGACCGCAGTGATCTAGCGGGTCTGTAAGGACACACGAGATCACGCAAGTAGACGGGCGCATTTTCATGCATTGCCTTGTAGGTAAACACCAATATTTTGAACTCGATTCTGCGAGCAACGGGTAGCCAGTGCAGATCATGCAACAGCGGAGCAGCACTATCACTCCGCGGGCGACGCAATATCAGACGAGCGGCCGAGTTGTGAATTCGTTGCAGACAAGCGATGTTGTTTGCAGATGTTCCGTATATGATTGAGTTGCAATAGTCCAGCCGCGATGTTAGTATGGCGTTGACTATGCATACCTTCGTTTTTTAGGCAACAATCGGCTGATTTGATTAATGTGGCATAGATGGAATGCGTACACACTAACGGTTTTGTGACACCTGTTTGTTGAAAACAACGTATAGTTTATCAATTATGTGCATAGTACACAACTCTATAAAAGACCAATAAATATCTGCAAAGCAAGATACAAATCCTGGTAGACCCAGAAGAACCTCTACTGGTTACTCCCAAGACAAGAAATGTGGCATGGTTTGGGGAAGTAATACGACACGTCAGCCTCCCAAAACGAACCTATAGGGCATCGTTGAGGGCTGAAGGACGTCAGAGGAAAAGTAGACGAACAATGATAAGGAGTTGAGGCCCTCTCAGTGCTAGAACTAATCACCACAGCCACTGAAGAAAGACAACAGTTGGTCAAGCTATTAAGTAAGTAAGTAAACAAGTAAGTAAGAGGCTTATTACAGTGAAACCCATGGAGCGTCAAATATTAGTTCGTGTGCTACCCCACCATACGACTTTATGCAGTGACCTGATATTGAACATAGTACTTGAACGCATGATAACGCAGTACATTCACAATCAAATGATGTGTTCGATGTAGCAAGGCGAAGCGAACTGATTAGAAAACTTAGATATCCGATTCACCTGCCCGGATGTTTTCCGCGCGCGCTGCTGGCCAATCAAAGGCTTCGTAGTATCGCGGGCTTGATTGATGTTTTGGACCAGCTTAATTAAGTGCGATGCACCCAGTCAGTGAGGTGTGCAGGGTTATAGGAAGACAGGTTGTTTTAAAAACACCTAGCTAACAGCGAGGTGCTCGCTACGTCGCTTACACAAAAAAGCTATTCAGCCTGAAGAACAACAGTTCATTTCGTGTGCTACCTCTGCTCTGGGTCCGATACCCCCCAGTGTAGATGTGTTGCTACATGTGTGTTATCGATAAATCTTGCAGCCTTCTCTCGGTTTGTAATGAGATATACCAACTATTTAGTAGGATGGTAATGGGCAATCCAATTTATTAACGACAGGGATTGCCGCTGTGCACATCATATTATTTACAATATCGTCTGCCACATCTAGTGCATAGTCATGGTACATGACAATCATGGATTAATATCCCATGCTTGTTGGTATGTACAATTCTGTGTACATGACCACATATAATAGCTACATTAGTTCTTAAATTAAGCTAGTGACACTTTAAGTACCAAAAACTCTTGTTGCTGTCAAATGTATTTAAAGCATACAAATACCACAGTCCATAGTGTACAAAACACATGGGAAATATAACTGTATGCAAACTGCACATCTTCTATAGTACGAGCTAGAGCAATGGCATATACAAAATATAACTGTATGCAAACTGCACATCTTCTATAGTACGAGCGAGAGCAATGGCATATACAAAATATAACTGTATGCAAACTGCACATCTTCTATAGTACGAGCGAGAGCAATGGCATATACAAAATATAACTGTATGCAAACTGCACATCTTCTATAGTACGAGCTAGAGCAATGGCATATACAAAATATAACTGTATGCAAACTGCACATCTTCTATAGTACGAGCTAGAGCAATGGCATATACAAAATATAACTGTATGCAAACTGCACATCTTCTATAGTACGAGCGAGAGCAATGGCATATACAAAATATAACTGTATGCAAACTGCACATCTTCTATAGTACGAGCTAGAGCAATGGCATATACAAAATATAACTGTATGCAAACTGCACATCTTCTATAGTACGAGCGAGAGCAATGGCATATACAAAATATAACTGTATGCAAACTGCACATCTTCTATAGTACGAGCGAGAGCAATGGCATATACAAAATATAACTGTATGCAAACTGCACATCTTCTATAGTACGAGCGAGAGCAATGGCATATACAAAATATAACTATATGCAAACTGCACATCTTCTATAGTACGAGCTAGAGCAATGGCATATACAAAATATAACTGTATGCAAACTGCACATCTTCTATAGTACGAGCGAGAGCAATGGCATATACAAAAGTGTGGGCTAGTCCACTGGCGCCACATTATTTCTTCTGCAAAATGTACACACACTGATCAGAATGTATACGACTTGGATGGCATTCTAACGTCATAACGCACGTCGTCTACTTTAACTATAAAAAATGTTCGACAATCAGCGGGGACGCGACGTTTTCACATTCAGGACAACCAATTCAGCAAATTGTTCGATAATAATTACAACCCTGACTGATTATGCCGGCAACAGAATAAACAACTTCGTATTTTTATAGCATTTTCACACGAAAATGCTTCATAGGATGAACATGGGCGCATTTTAGGAGTAGTAGAAAACAGTCTGTGATCGTGCCGTTGCTACCGGTTTGGAGAAAACACAACTTTGTGATTTGAGCTTAAAGTTGATATTCATCCAGAACAAGGTCATGCTTCAAGATAAGACGAATAAGCCAAAATAATTATGGAGTCTAGGCGCCTAAATTCGTCAAAACTAAAACTAAAACTTACACAAGATTTGTATGTGAACACGTTTAAATTGTGTATTGCATGTATGTATGTACGTATGTACGTACGTATGTACGTACGTACGTATGTACGTATGTACGTATGTACGTATGTACGTATGTACGTACGTATGTACGTATGTACGTATGTATGTATGTATGCATGTATGCATGTATGCATGTATGCATGTATGCAGGTATGCAGGTATGCAGGTATGCAGGTATGCAGGTATGCAGATATGCAGGTATGCAGGTATGCATGTATGCATGTATGCATGTATGCATGTATGCATGTATGCATGTATGTATGTATATATTATATATATATATATACCTTATTTTATTATTAGACGCAGTATGTTTATATACATAACATGTAAGTTCTTACATATATATATATATATTTATATATATAAACATATATGTAATATATATGTATATATATACATATATATAGCGCTACATGCCGTCTGATGTATTACCTTAGACGCAAGGCGACATCATCTTCTACAAACCACGACGCAATTTTTTCTTGGAAGAAGAATATTGAGCCCAGAAGCAGAAAGAACATAAGCGGCAGACGTCTCCGACGGCGCAACACTGAAATGTACACAACGTCCACGTCACAAAAGCATCAATTACATCATACTTCATGTATACCTTGGAGATATATATGTATTAATACGTTAACTTTGAGAGTCTGCAATGATATTCCCTCCCTGTTGTGATGTCTAGTCTTTCTTCTCTGTTAATTCGCGTCATTGGACCATGTGATATACCAGTTGGCGGCCCATTTAAATAAATATAGTTATTTCGAGTTATTTACTTTCGTCTGGTGGGTAAACTCGTAATAACAATTACACGTTTAAGACGCAACGACACAAGCGTAGCGGTTATCACCACTACACATGTTTGTTAATTGTAATCTCTCTGAAGCTCACTGTCTATTTCAATTGAGTTTCTCAGTTGGGCTAGGTGCCAGACAATGATATAAAACAATTACTCATATAAAAAGAATATTTATCCGAACGTCAAATGTTTCTTGAATTTGGGAGGAAATAAAAAACAAACGAACAAGTTTGTTTTGTCTAAAAGTTTATTTTAAAGTGAACATAGGTCCACTCGGGAGAATGGCACACTTCATTATTCAAAGGGTAAAATTGCATGATTAATGTTCGGCACATATGTTAATAAATCACATGCAATGACAACCTTTGTGTGTGTTAATGCATCGTGCATTGTTAAATCAGAGGCAATGACAATCTTTGTGTGTGTTAATACATCGCTCATTGTTAAATCATAAGCAGCGACAACCTTTGTGTGTGTGTTAATAAATCGCTCATTGTTAAATCAGAGGTAATGACAATCTTTGTGTGTGTTAATATATCGCTCATTGTTAAATCAGAGGCCACTCGTCCTAAAAAGCGTAAGAACGTAGCACCGGCCTGGCATCTGGGGGAAGATTCTACCAGTATGTCCCAACAGTTAGCGTATTCATACAAAGATGGTGTTAGCCGTAGCAACGGTGGTGGTGTTGGCGATGATAGTTAAGGATGTGATATCGTTGTTGCTGATTATTAATGCGAAGGCAGCTGCGGCGGAGGCAGGATTGTCATGCTGGTGATGAGGACAACAATAATTGTTATGATGATTGTTTTGTTGTAATGATACCTAACAGTACCAAGTAATGACAACATTGGCGCGGGTGGCAGCAGCTGCTTGTGTGTTTCTACGTGTGTTCTAACAATACCAAGTAATGACAACATTGGCGCGGGTGGCAGCAGCTGCTTGTGTGTTTCTACGTGTGTTCTTACAATACCAAGTAATGACAACATTGGCGCGGGTGGCAGCAGCTGCTTGTGTGTTTCTACGTGTGTTCTAACAATACCAAGTAATGACAACATTGGCGCGGGTGGCAGCAGCTGCTTGTGTGTTTCTACGTGTGTTCTAACAATACCAAGTAATTACAACATTGGCGCGGGTGGCAGCAGCTGCTTGTGTGTTTCTACGTGTGTTCTAACAATACCAAGTAATGACAACATTGGCGCGGGTGGCAGCAGCTGCTTGTGTGTTTCTACGTGTGTTCTAACAATACCAAGTAATGACAACATTGGCGCGGGTGGCAGCAGCTGCTTGTGTGTTTCTACGTGTGTTCTAACAATACCAAGTAATGACAACATTGGCGCGGGTGGCAGCAGCTGCTTGTGTGTTTCTACGTGTGTTCTAACAATACCAAGTAATGACAACATTGGCGCGGGTGGCAGCAGCTGCTTGTGTGTTTCTACGTGTGTTCTAACAATACCAAGTAATGACAACATTGGCGCGGGTGGCAGCAGCTGCTTGTGTGTTTCTACGTGTGTTCTAACAATACCAAGTAATGACAACATTGGCGCGGGTGGCAGCAGCTGCTTGTGTGTTTCTACATGTGTTCTAACAATACCAAGTAATGACAACATTGGCTCGGGTGGCAGCAGCTGCTTGTGTGTTTCTACGTGTGGTGCAAGTTACATACAATATCCACAACTGAGCGTTTGACAAATTACGTAGCTGGAACAATTGCACGAAACATGAATAACTTTGTGAACAAGTAATTAACGTCCGGGTCACGTTCGGCAGTAACCCAAACACCGGAATAGACTCTTTATCAATTGGACATTTCAAAACAAGATAATAGGCTATGGTTTCTTACAAAGGGTCGATGAAGATTTGGCACTCGATGTGCAAGTCTGGGACAAAAGCGTTAACATACATTAACGCACGCGCACACTCGATTATTGCAATAGTTAGATATTGTGTTGTAGTGGTAACTGGTTTTGTTTTGTGTTTTTATGTCATAGTTGTAATGTACATACAGTCACGTTAATGATTTGCACCACCAGGTGTAGGATCATAGCAGTATTTATTGTTCAAGCTTTCTCGTCACAAAGCATATCGGAATGTGTCGCGGATTATCAATAATTATCACACAGTCGCACGTTGCTCAATGTTCTAGACATAAAAATCGGGCCTTAAATGTATTACATGATCTTGTATGGGAACACGTTTAGATTGTGTGTTGTGTGTATTCATCATTCCCGATTTGCATTTTCAACAATGATAACTAATGCTTAATACAAAGGCAACTTATAACGAACGTGAAGCTCATCGAGGTGAGGTATTCGAAACAAATTTTATGATCCATGTTGTAATAAACGACCCATTATGTAAAATAATCATGCCCATTTTGTGATAACGACCTTTTATTGTAATGACACGAGGCCCATTGTTTCAGGGGATCCATTTTGGAATAACATGGGAATCCAAAATGTAATAATAAAAAATAAATAACCATCAAATAATGTCAAGAAAAACGGTGAAGGTGAATAGGATGATGGCGACGGTGATGAACATGAAGACGACGATGATGATGACGATGATTAAGGTGATCAAGACGAAAACGAAGATGATGATGATGACGATGATAATGGTGAAGATGAAGATATATATGACGATTGTGATGGAGATGAAGACCTTATATATAATAATATACAATCATATGATATAAGGTATGTAATTGTTTAATTAAATCCTACGATCAGGACTTTTATTGATATTTAGTCTTAATAGGAGTCTCCTGTCCCTCGTCCGTGCATTATTCATACCACTTTTGTTTTCATGTCGACTCGGTCACAATACATTGTATGTTTTTGTTTTGCTTATTTTTGGAACAATTATTCTGTTGAATTGTGTACTTTGGGACAAATATATATTTTTCTGCCTGTTCCTTTCGATATCGCAGACATTAAAAACACCAGCAATGTCGTTTACCGTTATTGTAACACAACTGGCCTACCCGTTATTGTAACTCAACTGGTCTACCCGTTATTGTAACACAACTGGCCTACCCGTTGTTGTAACACAACTGGCCTACCCGTTGTTGTAACACAACTGGCCTACCCGTTATTGTAACTCAACTGGCCTACCCGTTATTGTAACACAACTGGCCTACCCGTTGTTGTAACACAACTGGCCTACCCGTTGTTGTAACACAACTGGCCTACCCGTTGTTGTAACACAACTGGCATACCCGTTATTGTAACTCAACTGGCCTACCCGTTATTGTAACACAACTGGCCTACCCGTTGTTGTAACACAACTGGCCTACCCGTTGTTGTAACACAACTGGCCTACCCGTTGTTGTAACACAACTGGCCTACTCGTTATTGTAACACAACTGGCCTACCCGTTATTGTAACGCAACTGGCCTACCCGTTATTGTAACGCAACTGACCTACCAGTTATTGTAACTCAACTGGCCTACCCGTTATTGTAACACAACTGGCTTACCGGGCGTTGTCGGGTTACCATTTCAGTAAATTTATTCTTTTGTTTTAACTACAATGTTTATATCATGCACGTCAACAATTCCCTTGTAAAATAGGCCACAACAAAAGCTATCCAAGTCGGAATGATTACGTCTTACAATAAGTGTAGTGCCAAGACTTATAATATAAAATAGTTATAACAAATTGTGTTGGAAATACACACATTACGTACTATGGTCTAATATTCCATAAAAATATCGTGTCACTGATGACATACGTATGCAAATATGATCAATCAAAATATGTTGTAAAAGTTTATATATGTCTCTATGCGTTCCTTGAGAAACAGGATACGCGCATTGTTGCTAATGTGAAATGATGTGAAAATAAATGTATTATTGGCGAATCCATTGTTACCCCAAATATTATATGGGATACCCGCGAAACACATTTTATAAGCACGCACTTAGCATATAATGCATTATTCCACTAACACTTAGTACGTACAATTGCTTGTAATTATTTAATAAATATGTTATTTTAGGTGAAAGTGTAAAACACACACACACACACACACACAAACACACACACACACACACACACACACACACACACATATATATATATACATAGAAGACGGTAAATCTATATATATATATATACGCGCACACACCACATGCACACTCACACACCTGTTTTATTCAAGATGATGTCGATTATTTGGCCCCAGTTGTAAACCGGACACCAATGTATGATATAAACGCATTTGACTGATCAAAACATCAGTTGTAACACGTACCGAAGGAAGTCGATTTCAGAAGCATAGCGTCTCGGAGAATAAGAAATGTCTATGGTGTAAAACTCCTGTAGAGTCCTCTTGCTGAGCAAGTCCAGACACTTATTTTGTTGCAGTAGTACTAGTGTACCATATCCTCTACCTTCGTCGAGCGATTGGGCCGTCAGAGATGACGGGATAAATAACTGTATCCTGTCACCATGGCCGTCTCGTATTTTATCGACATCACAATGCACGTGGGACTACTCGAGTCCGCAAGGAAAATAAATATACCGTATTACTCATGAAACGGTTTGACAAGTGCGTAAGTGATATAGTCATCAGTTGGATCAATCATGTCGCTGACACCTCTATCGACACCAAACTACCACGCGCCGTATCGATTTTACACAAGGTAGTTAAAGCACGACAATAAATAAGTATATTAACTTAAAGATAATCAATCAATCAATTGATTGATTGATTGATTGACTGAGCGATGGTTTCATGACGTCATTTGTTCTAGGGAACAACATCCGGCGAACTTACAAAACGGTGACACGCACGTGTGAATATATGAGATATTCCGTCGTACATTTCGTTTTGAAATTTTGGACTC
>OZ023207.1:14100381-14122881 GCA_963995525.1 Escarpia spicata | reverse complement strand
AAAGTTAATTTAATTGGGATTTCACTTTCGGGCAAGAGTAACAATGATAACGTATTTACTACACATGCAGTACGTGATACCTCATTGATGCACGTTCAGAGGTGAAGTAACGCGGTAACACATTGCGTGTAATTAGGCTGTATGTATCATTCAATTGCGTGGCTTATTTACGGATGTTACTAAATGTTATCGCTGCTGGAAACTGTGCGCGTGTAAATTAAATTGTGTTTAATTGATGTGCACTTCTGCAAAAACACCCACAAGTAAAACTCATTTAATTAGTTCTGTTTCATTGTGAAATGGTCTTGGTACTAATAAACGTTGTTGATATTTAACTGGTGACAAAATACACATAGTAGATGCCATCCTTTGGGTTATTCTTGAGCAGTGTGGCATGCTAGGTACATTTGATCTTTGCCAATGTTTGCCCCCTTCCAATAGAGACCCGGCTGCTTCGCAATTGAACGCAACGCATACATAAACAATCAGTCACCGAATTCAGCGTATCAATATATTGATAAACGAATATAACATAAACTTACACCGTGGCACGCCAGGCATCGTCCCCGAATCGTTCAACAACGAACGACCTGATGATGTTGTTGAAATGACCGTACTGAAAGCAAAAGACAAACATAATACAAAAACAATAGTACATTATTATGCCTTCGCTGAAACACTGTTGGAATAGATCTACAAATATATGGTTGATTGATTAAAGTTATATGTCTGATATCGGCAGCTGGGCGAACAAACATTTCAAGCAAAAGTCGGTACGGAACACTTATTCAAAGACCCCCTTCCACATGTAACGGTTCGTCACGTTTGCACACAAACCCCTACCCCCAAAGTTTGACGTAACAATGCAAAAAACGGAAACCGACTGAACACTGGATAACAACCGAGAATGTCCGAACTGTGATGACTGGTATCCCACCGACTAAGACAAATACATGACAACAGAAAAATACAATGATTGAACGTGAGCGTTCCTAAAGACACATACGCCGATTTGAATCACAAGAGAGATACCATCAACGAGGGACGCAATGTGTAGCATTTTATAAACTCGCACAGTATAGTATGTGGGGCGCTGTGGTGTAGTTGTCAGAGCAGGGAACTGTCCAAATACAGTTCCTGGTTTCGATTCCTTTTGCTGCTTTTCGAACCTTGAACAATTTCGTTCAATCCACATTGCTCCAGTTCACTCAGCTGTATGAAGAAGTGCCTTGCTATAGACAAGGTGGATATTTGTGTACGAGTAATCTTCGTGTAGTGATTACACCGTGGCTGACTGTTTGTCACGCACGTCAAGACAGTGGTCGGTTGAAGAGGTCTGCTAGGGAACGAAGTGTGATGCGTTCTGCTGATACCGCGCTACACAAGGACATACCTTTATAAAGATATTTACACGCATATCCTATTCCAACGGTGTGGTCTTCACTGAGGCAGCATGGTTGTAACTCCGATTCAAAATGGATTGATGGATTCGAACTTATTTCTGTACATAGAGACTACCACAGTAGCAGGTGTGGATACAATTTATTTTCGTCCGACCGCATGTTATGATACGTGGCGTGGCATGAATAGTCATCCGAATCTCATTTCACGGAGACTCGGTCTTGCCTAGCGTTCAAACGTGCGCCTTTGTATGGCTAAGTGCGCGTCTATTTACTTTAGCTGATCTGCGGTATCGGAGCGCGTGCTGAAATTTAATGAGTAGCGTCAAGCGAAAAAATTAATCGCTGCATGCACGTTAGATGTTTTAATCATAAGCTGAACGTGAAATAAATATTTCGCAACAATTCAATCATATACTTGACACCGATTAAGAAAGGAAACATAGCCTACGTAGACATGAATTAGACGTTTAGCACATATGTAGGTAATTCATTAAGTTATTTAGCGGACTCATATTGAAATTGTTCTTACGTTAAATTCTGCTTAACATAGAAGAAATTAATGCACTGTTGTTTTACAGCTCGATTATTTGAACTAATTTGTTCTTTTACATCTCGTTCAGTTAAAATATTTACGTATTCGTTTGATGTACATCGTGGGAACAGTTGTAGATATGTTGCTTTGTATAATTGGATATATTTAAATGAAAGTCTTCACAGTAGCTACGCAGTTTCTGCTGGGCTGTCTGCTCTTCAGGATTTAATACAATATAATATTCTTAATCCTAGAATACATACATTGAAGGTATACGGCTTGTTAAATTGCGTGCGATGAGCCTGAACAAAATGTTCAAATTGTAAACTAAGCAGTCGTATAGTAAACGCCCTCTATTGACAGAATTGCGATGGCATGAGAGGCTAGCCGCAATTGCATGTCGACATTGGCGTAGTGAGAGTCATCAGAAATCGGATGCAAAACATAACTTGTCGCCCCTACCCCGACATACGTTTTACCTATTTCCTCTCCGAGCAAACTGAACTGGTCATACAACTGTGCAACTTAACTTGAACATTACTTGCATGTAAAGTATGTTCGGGTACATTAAACTTTGTTTTATTGATTATGCCTATTTAGCCCTAGGTGAACAACAAAAGCAGTTCACGTTATATTTGTTCCACGCAGTCGTCCTCTCTGTGCTTAAGAGGACCAGCCACTAAGGCTCCTGTTCCACAGAGTGTCCGTTCCACAGAGTGTCCGTTCCACAGACGTTTGCAGATATGTTATGAACGAGTGTTCACATCAAGCCGCTGTTGTGATCAGAATTTGTAACGCGACACCGTCTCACTGACACGTGGATTCGGCAATACATCTTCACCTTATGACACGACGAACGAAAGCAAACTGCAGTGTGGTGTCTTAATAAACATTCTTCAGTCGCATATCTATGAATGGATTTCGATTCCATCCGAATCTGGTTGTTAGTACTGTTCCCAGATTCGTACAGTTTTACAGATGGAGGCTGGATCACTCGAACCTTGATGAGTCTATGAGGTATATACCGTATGACCACCCAGCAGAGAACCAAAGTTGGCATTCAGTTCGTTCTCGGTCACGTCGCGTGCTAGTTTTCTGGACATTCAGTTCGGTTGCCATACCCTTCTCTTAACGTTGTGTTCCACAGTCCATGCATCATTCGTTGCCTTTCTCCACAATGCCTTTGTGTCATACTACGCCGCCGTGAAGCAACTGTCCCTTGGTGATTCATTCAGATCCTCCGACACCCTCTCAAACAGCCCCCAGCCAAGTATTAACTGTGATGGTGACAACTGAAGAGCAGATTCGCGTTTATTGTTCAACGACATACGTTTGGGTGGTAAATTAACCATCGAATCGGCGCACCCTACCCCGGGGTTACTAAGCCACTTCCTGTGTTGATGGTCATCGTATTCCCTTGGTTCCCACAGTATCGAGATATTAGCGCACTTTCTGCTAACAGTTTCCACTCTTGACATGGGCGGGTTCAGAGGGTATAGTCCAGGGGGAGAGGCAAAACCTCCAATTACTGTCGCGCTATTACGATGTCGCGCTATTGCCATTCCGCCGGCGCGGTGACAGATCATGACATCGGAAGACTGCGGGAGGGATTGTTGTTGAACATTTTTTCGCAGCGACGATCACAATTTCGGAAGTTCACCAAAACCTAAAATTGCACCCCCCCCCCCGAGACGCACCTAACATGAGGCACATTCCAAAGGTGTATTGGGGGACGCGTAAAGGAGGGCATTCAATAGGTCTATGGGCACGCAACTCTAGTGCAGGCATAGCGCTGCCAAATTTAAAAGGCCTAGGGGGCACGAGCCCCGCAAGCCCCATTGGATCCGTCTATACATGGCTTAAAAGGACGATTCCGGTTAACGGAACAGACAACGTCTCTGTAGCATTTCTGCTATTTCAAGATGGTTAAATCTACTTGCCTGAGGTTTAATTTGGGAAATGAGGAAGGTCAAGCCAGTAGATAGACATATTGTTGACCAACCGCCTTGGTTACGTAATTACGGCAACTCGGTTGCAGATGCGCTCAGTGGGGCGTGGTATTCTGTTGCTAGCATTGCCAGCAGGTGGTTTCACTGTAATCTTAGAGGGTGTTCCACAATGTTTAGTTTGAATTGTATATTGCTTTAGCCAATAGAAATGATGGAAACCTGTCATATGATGTGTAATTAGGTCCGCTTATATAAACGTTTATTGTACGCATTTCGCCATCTGGGCGCTGGCGGAGGACTGGGACAGATCCAGGGTTGAACGAGACAGGTTGCCCTGCTGCCAAGAGAATGGCTAGTCAACTCGTCAAATCGTTAACGTGGGTTACGTTCCCAAGATTTTGTGTGTGTGTAATATTCAGTGTCCAGAGTGACTGTTTGATCGAGCTTCGAAGAAGCCATGCCGCCACGTCAGCGGTATATTGAGACAACGTTCCGGTTGGCCCCAACGTATTTGCGTCGATGAGCGATAATCGCGACGCACTCACCCAGCACGGGCCATCCTCGAACAGCGGTCTCACAGCGACAACGTCAGAAAGATTGACCGAATGCGACTCGCAGCGGCCGGCGGTAAACGTATACTGCCAGGCGTCGTCATTCACGCGAACCCATTCATCCGACTTCTCGATCGTTTGCGACAGGGCAAGACATCTCGATCGAATTCGTAGCGGCCGGCGGTAAGCGTCTACTGCCCGGTTTCGTCTTTCAGTTGAAAGTATTCAACTGACTTCGCAATCGTTTGCGACCGTGCGATCATTGAACGGACGCGACTCGAGAATTCGCGGCGTACGACGGCAATCGTCAAGTGCCCGGCATCATCACTCGTGCGGCCGAGATACACCGTTCTAATTCTGAGCTCGGCGTGTTGACTTCAACAAACGTTAGTATATATTCGAGATGGGATTAGCCCAGTATAAATGAATATTTTCTGATTGAATGCATCTATTATTTGCTGTATTATGATTGGTAGTTATCTGTGTTTTGAAGTGAGGTATTTTTACCCTTGAAGTATTCACATATATATGTATATATGTGTGTGTGTTGTAACAGATTACTGTAATGAGAGTCCGCGATGACTAGCTTATACTGTGTATTTATATTAAGGGAGTTATTCTTAGATAACACTTGGCGCCTAGTGTTTGGTCGTGTAGCGGTATAATCCACCTTAGAAAGGGAGTGGAATTTGATAATCGAAAGATTCAGTGTTATTGTTTATTATGTTATATTAAGATTTGGTTACGGGATTTCTTTATTCTGTTTATTTTGTTAATCGAGATATTTACCAAAAGAAAGATATCTTGTAATCAAGTTTATTCAATTTTTCTCGTTCTTTGTCGCTTGTTCACGAAAACCGTTCTTTCTCATATGCGTTGACCTTGATATATAAGAACCCTACTAGACTGAGCCATCTAGTGTACGGAGACCTCGCTAATCCGTGACAGTTTCTCTCTCACGATCTACCTTCCGTCGCAAATATCGCTCGTTTTATCTGTCGATACTACACTGTGTGGCTAACACCGCCCGTCAATAACACCAATGTCGCAATCTAGCAGCACTTGACTGAATGCTTATTGAGATATCTCTCACCGAACACAGAAGATCGCAAGTTTCTTCGATTATGACTGAAGAAAAACAACTAAAAATACATGTATATCGTTTAAGTATGTTCACGAGAAAAAAACCTTACAGATTATTCATATCGGTTAAGCATTTTTGATCTGCTGATAAATTCAATCACACATGATTTATTGCAATACCGCTTCAATTGACCGTGATAGCTAGGTAACCAAAACACTTACCATGATTATTCTTTTTCGACACGCTGCCGAGTTCTTCAAAACAATGGAACAAGATCGAATTCCGCAAACCCAGATATTCGTGCGGAGGTTTGATGTATTTCAACTTGTCAAATCAAAGTACAATGTTCAACGTGTCTCGTTTGGTGCTTCACACAGTTTCGTCTAGTGACATCCTTCAAAGAGTATGCCATCAGCAAGACAAACTACATGTTTGACGCGGCATCACGTTATTTCTCCAATGTCAACCGCATGTGATATCAGCAGATTTATTGTGAAATTGTTTTCGTCTAAATATCTGCAACTTTTCGACAGCGAGATGTACTCCACCGTACCCGAGACAGACTGTTTACTCGTGCACCGTTCCCGACTACCAATACGCTGGATTAGCATCACAACGGAGAGCGACGGTTCTCTCGCTTGAAATTAATCATAGCGTCTCTGCGTTGAGCTTAGCCAAAGACGCAGTTTACATAACTTGGGCAACCGTTGCACCATTCACATTAACGGCGCTAATGATGACGTAGCCACACGCTCGGTGTAAACAGTTATGAAAGACGCCGTCACAGTATTTGTTTAGACAAAGTAAATACGACGCGGGCAGTTTATTCACGCCATTGTGGCAGATGCGTTTGTTCACGGGGAAGACTAGCAAGTTGCCTAACGGAAGCGAGACTCAAGAGCGACTTGCCTAACGGAAGCGTGTCTGAAGAGCGGATTGCCCAAAGGGAGCATGTCTGAAGAGCAACTTGCCTAACGGAAGCGTGTCTGAAGAACGACTGGCCTAACGGAAGCGTGTCTGAAGAACGACCGACCTAACGAAAGCGTGTCTAAAGAGCGACTTGCCTAACGGAAGCGTGTCTGAAGAACGACTGGCCTAAACGAAGCGTGTCTGAAGAACGACTGGCCTAACGGAAGCGTGTCTGAGGAACGACTGGCCTAACGGAAGCGTGTTTGAAGAGCGACATGCCTAACGGAAGCGTATCTAAACAGCGGCTTCCTAACGGGAGCATGTCTGAAGAGCAACTTGCCTAACGGAAGCGTGTCTGAAGAGCAACTTGTCTAACGGAAGCGTGTCTGAAGAACGACTGGCCTAACGGAAGCGAGTCTGAGGAACGACTGGCCTAACGGGAGCATGTCTGAAGAGCGACTGGCCTAACGGAAGCGTGTTTGAAGAGCGACCGGCCTAACGGAAGCGTGTCTAAAGAGCGGCTTCCTAACGGGAGCATGTCTGAAGAGCAACTTGCCTAACGGAAGCGTGTCTGAAGAGCAACTTGCCTAACGGAAGCGTGTCTGAAGAACGACTGGCCTAACGGAAGCGTGTCTGAGGAACGACCGGCCTAACGGAAGCGTGTCTGAGGAACGACCGGCCTAATGCAAGCGTGTCTGAAGAACGACTGGCCTAACGGAAGCGTGTCTGAAGAACGACTGGCCTAACGGAAGCGAGTCTGAGGAACGACTGGCCTAACGGGAGCATGTCTGAAGAGCGACTGGCCTAACGGAAGCGTATTTGAAGAGCGACCGGCCTAACGGGAGCATGTCTGAAGAGCAAGCGTGTCTGAAGAACGACTGGCCTAACGGAAGCGTGTCTGAAGAACGACTGGCCTAACGGAAGCGTGTCTGAAGAACGACTGGCTTAACGGAAACGTGTCTGAGGAACGACTTGCATGACGGGAGCGTGCCGAAATCCCGTCGCTGGAAATATGCACAGCAGAAATTATATATTTTGTGATAATCATGATTTGAGCGTTTTCGCGGAATCATTTTAGAGCCTTTCCTCAAATATTGAAAATTAATAATAAATAAATTTTTATCATTATTATTACTACTACTGCTACTACTAGAATGCAACATTTACAGGAATCCTTGGTATTATTTACCAAATGTTAGAAAACTCACAGCATCGTTACATAAACACCGTAACGCGCTCGCAGATACTCGTTGTTTGTTCAAAAGAAAAAAGGTACATTCGTATATAGCGCAGTATCCAGTCCTCGGGGATACTCTAAGCGCTTAACACTTTACTCCCTGACAGACCTGTTCAATCGAACACCATATCGACTTTTAAGCATTAAGCCATGCTGCAATTAAAGCGCGAAAAATATTCGTGTAAAATATCCACCACTGTCTATAACAAGGTACTCATTCATACAGCTGAGTGGACTGGAGCAACGTAGAGTGAACAAAGTTGTCCAAGGTTCAACACCGCAGCACAGGATTTGAACCTGGATTCTCTCGGTCGAGAGTCCGAAGCTCTAGCCACTGCACCACTGCGCTCCACTAAAAACAAAGAAGGTCGGAAAAGATGAAGTTCACAGCCATGTCCTAGTCATGACAATATAGAATTGTCAAATAATATGTATATTGCTATGGTATTGGCATGAGGGTAGACATAACCATTATTGTGTCAGCGTCTACTCCATGTTGCCAAGTCTATGACGCAGGGCCGTTTTCCCGAAGTATTTGTCGTTACGTTTTATGTATTAAGACCAGGATACACCGATACTTCTCTCCGGACCTGACCATACCAGATCAAACCAAACCACGTCAGACCACGTCAGACTTCAGTCTATCCACTGCACCGACCGGCACCGATTGTGCCATACTTGAAGCCGCCGTGACGTCATAATCATGTAAACTTAAAAACTTCTGACGTATTCGAAAGTTTTCAAGTTTACGAGATCATGATGTCACGCCGGCTTCAAGTATGGCACAATCGGTGCCGGTCGGTGCAGTGGATACACTGCAGTCTGACGTAGTCTGATGTCGTCTGACGTGGTTTGGTCTGGTCTGGTCAAGTCGGGCGAAAAGTACCAGTGTTTCCCACCCTTTACGCGCACAAAAAAGGTTAGAATCTTGACATATAATTATGGGGTATTTTTAAAAGATGTAGTTCCTAAGTCCTATTCTTGGGATCGTAGATTAAGCCCTGAAAGTCCTATTCTTGGGATCGTAGATTAAGCCCAGAAAGTGTGGCACTCGAGGTTCAAGCCGTCTAAGAGGAAAACGTAAACTTACTCGCATATATACGGAAGCTCGATTATAAGTAAATATTAAACCTCGAGCGCCAAACGTTCAGGGACTAATCTAACATCCCCAGACAGATAGCGTCACAGACTTAGTAACATAGAGTAGACGCTGATACAATAATGCAGTGCGATTATTGTTTGACAATGCATAATCCATCGCTGTTGGTATCGTTGCTCGGCGTCTACAGAGTTAGATCATCGTCCAATGCCATCGGTATCGTAGTACGGCGGTGTGCACACTTAAGTCTTCGTCCAGCGCCGTTGGCGGGGTGTACACACTTAAGTCTTCGTTCCGCGCCGTTGGCGGGGTGTACACACTTGTAGCACATATTGGTCCTCATGTTGCTCCGACATCCCTTATAAATTATGATCAGCCTGACACCAGCATTAGGTAGTTACATCAGGCAGGTTACGACGTCAGCCATGTTTAGGAGAGATTACTGTATTGGCAGACAGCACTTACGTAGTCGGATTGCTGTCAGCCGAAGCTCTCACTCACTCACTCACTCACTCACTCACTCACTCACTCACTCACTCACTCACTCACTCACTCACTCACTCACTCACTCACTCACTCACTCACTCACTCACTCACTCACTCACTCACTCACTCACTCACTCACTCACTCACTCACTCACTCACTCACTCACTCACTCACTCACTCACTCACTCACTCACTCACTCACTCACTCACTCACTCACTCACTCACTCACTCACGCACTCACTCACGCACTCACTCACTCACGCACTCACTCACTCACGCACTCACTCACGCACTCACGCACTCACTCACGCACTCACTCACGCACTCACGCACTCACGCACTCACTCACGCACTCACGCACTCACTCACGCACTCACTCACGCACTCACGCACGCACTCACGCACGCACTCACGCACTCACTCACGCACTCACGCACTCACTCACTCACTCACTCACTCACACACTCACACACTCACTGTTGTATACTACTCCCAATATTTCACATAACATTGCTGCAATACATTTTGAAGAATAAGCTCTAGAATGCAATAATCCAAATATGAAGAGCATATAATTTTAAAGGAGTGTTATTTTGTGTTGCTATTAACGTAATTTCTTGTAAATGACTGAATAACGAGATTGATTAAAAAGCTTGCCTAAAATACACATACATGTAGAGCAATTTAAAGAAAATTCATGTTTACTAAATAGTGCACCATTTAAAAATTGGTGCCGTAAACCTGTATTTAGCAAAAATTAAACTAGGTACACATCTGAAGTTGTTGATTATTAAAAATTATACCGTTTGACAGTCAATAATACGAAGCCCCATTGGGGACATGACATGTATTTTTTATTGATCGTTAATACGTACGTACGTAATAGTTATACTATATTGAGTATTGTGGTTTTGTGCGTTTTTCTGTGCCTACGGTATGTTACGCTGGTAATTTTGAACTGGTTTCTAAAGGCAGTAAAGCAAAACTTACACTATTGAGACTAGTTAACTTTTATAATATTGAGGAATTAATGAAACTTTTATCAAGCAATTGCCAAGTAGAAGCATGAAAATGACCAATGGTCTTCCAGCAGGTTTGATAGCGAACAGCTTGCCCACTACAGGGAAGACGTGAGTGTGTAGCAGTCCAGTAGTAAGTTCCGGCCTGATAGTATGTTGTGGTTCCCTTTTGCTTACTGCACATGCCCGTGCAAGTGCAGTACACAAAATGCAACCCGCGATGAGCAATGTGACCGAACAGCTTTGACCCAGTGCCAGAAGACTGGGTTACATAATTATTCATGTTGATCGTTACTCCACATAATTAATCGTTTGACCGTTACTCCATTGACCTAAATGCCCCTCCAGTGCTGAACACCGACCGTGCAGTTTGGAACACGGTTAGTGTGTTTAGACACATGATGAATACAAAAGATACATAGAATGCATATAAAGATCCCACCCCCTGACAAATTTCGAAAAAACAACGATTACGAACCACCCGAATGGATCTGCCAGATCACATGCACAATTTCAGCCCCCTAAGACCCTACATGCAAAAGTGACAAAACTAATGGAGATAAGGTTGCACAGACAGACGACACCCGCTGTGCGTATAAACAGCGCTGAAGACTGCGTCTCCGTATGTGTCGAAGCCGTAAGATACACAGAGTTCTATTTATGTGTTGTGCCCTGGAAAATACCGTGTTGGTGTGATGTGTGATTTTTTTTCGAGCATTAGTTTTGACACGGGACATTGTGGTCCCGTGAATACTGAATGTACTACTGCATTAGATCTTTCACGAGGTAGCAATAAACATACGCTAGTTGCTCGCGTATTCGCACAGTGGCTATTTTGCAGAACGCTCTGAGTCAATATTTCAAAATCCGTCACCAGATTGGGGCGAAATTGAGGGGTGTCAAGTTTGGGTGGATTTTTCGTTGCTTGGCAATGTGTAGAATAGAACTTTAACATCATATGACCGTAAACCTTTTGTGTTTAAATAATGTTATTTTGGACATTTTCCCAATGTGGATCATAAATATATGTTTGTTCATTGCCAAGGAATACATGTTTATTTTAGTGGGAATACGTGATTCAGACATTTCTTTCAATTATGTTTACTATACTTAGTACATTTAATTATTAGTTATCTTTGCAGATTTTTCCTGAACTTGAAAATGAAAGAGGAACAGGTAAGAACTCGACCAACTTAAATCACTGTTAACGATTAATCACTCAGGTCTTGGAGTTAATAGTATTTGGAGTTAGGAGCGGTGCGCTCCTGAGGTAAATAATTAGCAACACGATATTGTTTTTATTGTTTTAGGGGTACACATGCTTAGACTAACAAAACTGCACAATTAAACAAATTTTAGCTTAAGTCCCTTGATTGTCAATATATATATATATATATATATATGTGTGTGTGTGTGTGTGTGTGTGTGTGTGTGTGTGTGTGTGTGTGTGTGTGTGTGTGTGTGTGTGTGTGTGTGTGTGTGTGTGTGTGTGTGTGTGTGTGTGTGTGTCGTTCCCGCAAGGCGTGTTTGGCATTTAAAAACCATATATATATATATATATACAGCTGGGTATATAATTATGTTTTGTTAGTTATGGTTTTTAAATGCCAAACACGCCTTGCGGGAACGATATCATATATTACCCTCCTACAAAACAATATAACATTTGGCGGTCACCTGTTGGAACAATGACGGTAAATGGCGTGAACATGAAGCATATTAATTTTGCACGTTTACCGAAGAATCGTCCGTAATCCATAGATTCTGTTTCTGACAGTTGATTGAAAATGCTGGTTCTTTCAGGGTGGAGAACATGGCGAGGTTGGGAAGAGAAAGTTTCCATAAGTTGCGGATGTGAAAAGGGAGCCCCTTTTAGGAGGACTAAGGAATAAGCTACGGAAGGCAAGTGCAGAGGGTACTGATGATGAAGCCGAAGTTTCTCAGAGCAAGAAAAAGAAGAAGAGCGATAACATGCTGGCAATAAGTACGCAGCAAAGCAACAACGCACAATAGAATTAGGATGGATCCACGAAGGACAACAGGTGCGCCAGAAGACAGGTGGAGGAACCAGAAAGATAACCATTTGTAAGGACGCCGATGCCAAAATCATAATTGAAGATGCCACTAAGTTGTTCTTCCGTGAAAGAGTATCGAAGAGAGGCCTTAAACTGATCGATGTTCATTTGGAACTTTGCGACTTTAGCCTGATGAAAACCTCAACCACACAAGCTGTGTGGCATCATCATATATTACTTGTCGTCCACACTGAAGTATCAGTCTGTGGCTTCTGCAACAAATCGTGCTTCAACATCGCAAGATTCATCAACACCAATAACTAACCCACCAACACATTTTGTTCAGGTGGTGAGAGTTCTTTGCGTCTCATCTGAGCTCCCCGAGGTGACCAATGAAGACAGGCCACTTGAAGTGACCAACCAAGACAAGACACTTGAGGTGACAAGGAAAGAAAAGGAAAGTGTCTCTCATATTGAGCTGTCAGACCTTGCCATCATTGTTGCAGATTCCATAGACCAAGGCTCTTTTGGTGAGGTGTTTAAAGGAAGATATAAAGAAAAAGCAGTAGCTGTAAAGAGAATAAAATTGAAACGTGGGAAACGCCCGGACAAACTGATCCTGAAAGAAGCTATCATACACCAACAGATCCCAAACAAGAACATTGTCGACTTCATTGGCACTTGCATGGATGAAAGAAACGTGTTCATAGTCACTGAACTAGTCGAGGGACACAACATGGAAGACATGATCTATTCGCCAGAGCTTCACATGGATAGAGACAAGAAAACCAGAGTGGCGGTAGACGTGCTGAAGGCAGTTACATACCTCCACGAACACGTACCCCAAATCTTCCATCAAGACATCAAACCAGCAAACATACTGATAGACAGAATGCATCTGTCCCCGAAGCTATGTGATCTTGGCCTGGCAAAGGTCAGGTCCTTTGAAGTGGCATCGACAACAAGTGGTGTCCACACAGTTAGCACCCCTGAATACATGTCTCCGGACACACAGTTGAAAAACGAGAAGACCAGGCATCCACATATATCTGGGCATAACCCTGATCGAATAGTTCTCCGGCAAAAATGCATGTGATCTGCATAACCAAGACGAGGAGCCTGTGCTGTATATTCCACGGTGCATGCAGAAGCAGGAGATACCTCCCGTGTGTCAAACGTACAAGCTACCATTTCTGGAACCCTGCGTCAACTACGACCCAACCCGTCGACTGACAGCAAGACAGCTCCTGGGGCGATTCCAGTGCCCTGCATGTTCAGAAATGATCGAGTAAAAGGGTAACGCGCCCTACCGTGTCAGACTGATACAGAATACCATTAGTTTTGCAAACGAGACTTCTAGAAACACGTTGGAATTATTAGAATTAATTGCAGCAAGATTTCGAAAGGGTCGGGGGATTATTTTTCAATTGCTTGTCCTGCAGCATATATTTTTTATTATATGTTTGCTTTATCATTATATAATTTCTATGTTTCTAATACGTGTTACACTTAGAGGAAAATGATCTTACACGAGATCAGATTTTGTAGCACTTGTCTCATCAGGATTGGGTCCGTTATTAGATCGTTAAAAGGGAATCAGGAAATAATTGTAATTTGTTTTATGTTTTTTAAATATATTTGCTTGAAAGTGTTTTTTATAACTATTATCGCTGCGGAATCATCTTGTCACTTGTTGACAACAATACGTGAAAACTGGTAATTTGGTGTGATCCCCAAACTAATATATGAGTTTTCTACTAGACTTCACATTCAGCTGAATGTGGATCTTGTATGAATGTTGTCACTGGCACGGTGACAGTATACCAGTGTTCTGTGCTGAATTGTTCACATTGCCGAACGAATTGATATGTCTGTTGTCACTGCTGCTGAAAGCATCTAAGTATCGTACAGCCTGGCTCATTCGTGACCATATTTGTTTTTTTCAACCAGTTTATATGCAAGTTTTTTTATTGGCATTTGCTGGTTGTTTTACCTTTCAGGAGAAACTGTAGTTTTAGCTGCTACCATTACATGACATTTGTAGTACTTTCACGGCCGGACTATAATTATGAAAGTTAATAGAAATGTAGTTCTTATTTGTGTTTACCTTAATTGGGCCTAATTCCATAATAATGTTGGCATTTTCTCTGCTATTGAATACGATACGTTGAAGTTAATAGTTCGAGTTCCATGCTGTTGCTGACTGTCTACAGCATTTACTGTTCAATGCTACTGTTTCAAATTTTTGAATAAACGTTTACGAGTTGTTTAAAGAAACAATAGAAAACAGGCATTACAACAACTATCAGTTAATCCACGCTATTTGCATTATTTAAGTTGATGTTTCAACTGGATACACTACTGGCATGCACACACATGTACAATGAACACATATCATTACCAGTTGGTTTTGGATGAGCCACCAATTCCAGAGACTGAAGACATCGCACGCACGCACGCACGCACGCACGCACGCACGCACGCACGCACGCACACACACACACACAGTAATGTATTATTGTAACGATGAATCGATGTCGCAATGATCAACAATGATGCTAAAGTCACAGCAACTGAGACGAAAATGATGAGCTAAAATATACTCAACGTGTCTGAATTACTGTCATGAAGCAGAATTGAATCATGTTTTTGTCAATGAAATTTCCGGTAAAATCGCCATTGTCCTTCAATTCTGAGAATGTGCTCATCCAAAATTGTGTACACTCCTTTCTGAGGATGCTCCACCAAGCTTCGATTCGCTGGTTTGCTACGCTCTGGCCGTACGCAAAGCTCTTCTCGTCTGACAAGCCATCCTGGTGATTTCTCCTCAGGAATGTTTGCAAGTCTCTAACCATTACATTTTCTGTTCGACGATCTGCCCGAACACGACGTGGGCAACCCGCTTCATTGACCACAGACTCGATGAAGTAATCAGCCATGACTCGGGGATCACTGCTAGTGTGATAGGCTTGCAGCCAGATCATCTTCCGTGAGAAACCTTCTATGCACCCACTTATGCATATGCCGTAAGGCATTAGCTTGTCATAGCAATCAATATGCCAAGTAAAGTTTGGACCAACTCCACGATAAAGCCTACGTTGAAGTCTTCGTCGTCGCCGTCGCCTGTCGACGCCATTGCGACCAGGATGCCCAGCAGATGTCGGACAGTATCTTTAAACACTACCAAACCAATTTTTACACACCTTGAATACATCCAGCGATATCCTTGCAACCTTCCCGAATTTTGCAAATTGTCAAGGATGAACAGGGCCACACGCAACATACAAGTAGTATATGTCCGGCGATATCAGGACATCCGCTTCAGAATTCTTTTCAGGTGTCTGAGACTTAATATCATCCGATGTTTAGCAGCAAAGTAAAATATAATTTCTTTCTGAGAGAATCCTAACTTAAAGTACAGGTGCACAAGTTCATCTCGGTCCGCATCCATTGAAGCAATCAAGGGTATTACAGTGACTTCAATGTCTGTGTCAAACCAGACGTCCTGTAAATACACGATATGTAACGTTTCGTTATCACGTAGGCCTACGTACGTATTAACTATCACGTACGTACGCATTAACTATCACGTACGTACGTATTAACTATTACGTACGTACGTATTAACTATCACGTACGTAAGTATTAACTATTACGTATGTACGTATTAATTATCACGTACGTACGTATAACTATCACATACGTACGTATTACTATCACGTACATACGTATTAACTATCATGTACGTATGCCTTAACTATTACGTGCGTACGTATAATTATCACGTACGTACGTATAACTATCACGTACGTACGTGTTAAAAAATAAATATCACATGTCCATAATATCCCCTATGGGGCTTCGTACAATAACACATGCTAACAATTTAAAGCGCACCCGTCATTTATTTTTTGGCTCTGACGATATACCAGGAACTATTTTCATATTGCAGAAATGTAATTGAAAACCTATTTAAAAGAAAAACCTAATGAAGAAGACCTGACAGAATTGGTAGTGAATAGTATTAACAACTACGTGTACCTAATGTGGAAATAGTATTAACAACTACGTGTACCTAATGTGGAAATAGTATCAACAACTACGTGTACCTAATGTGGAAATAGTATCAACAACTACGTGTACCTAATGTGGAAATAGTATCAACAACTACGTGTACCTAATGTGGAAATAGTATCAACAACTACGTGTACCTAATGTGGAAATAATATCAACAACTACGTGTACCTAATGTGGAAATAGTATCAAAAACTGCGTGTACCTAATATGGAAATAGTATCAACAACTACGTGTACATAATTTGGAAATAGTATTAACAACTACGTGTACCTAATGTGGAAATAGTATTAACAACTACGTGTACCTAGTCTCCGTGTACCTAATGTGGAAATAGTATCAACAACTACGTGTACCTAATGTGGAAATAGTATCAACAACTACGTGTACCTAATGTGGAAATAGTATTAACAACTACGTGTACGTAATGTGGAAATAGTATTAACAACTACGTGTACCTAATGTGGAAATAGTATCAACAACTACGTGTACCTAATGTGGAAATAGTATCAACAACTACGTGTACCTAATGTGGAAATAGTATCAACAACTACGTGTACCTAATGTGGAAATAGTATCAACAACTACGTGTACCTAATGTGGAAATAATATCAACAACTACGTGTACCTAATGTGGAAATAGTATCAACAACTGCGTGTACCTAATATGGAAATAGTATCAACAACTACGTGTACCTAATGTGGAAATAGTATCAACAACTACGTGTACCTAATGTGGAAATAGTATCAACAACTACGTGTACCTAATGTGGAAATAGTATCAACAACTACGTGTACATAATTTGGAAATAGTATTAACAACTACGTGTACCTAATGTGGAAATAGTATTAACAACTACGTGTACCTAGTCTCCGTGTACCTAATGTGGAAATAGTATCAACAACTACGTGTACCTAATGTGGAAATAGTATCAACAACTACATGTACCTAATGTGGAAATAGTATCAACAACTACGTGTACGTAATGTGGAAATAGTATTAACAACTACGTGTACCTATTGAGGAAACACCAAGTTGCATTTTTAGCTCAACATTTTCTGATAAAATTGATCTTAAATGCAAATGTTAAAGGAAGAAAACATGAAGAGAAAATGTTATTTTATTTTGGTCTCCTGTTGTGCAACATATGACGGGGTGTTATGCATTTAGATGCACAAATCGATCAGCTGCACAAATCCACTTGAAACACGTAGTGATGTGCAGATTCCCAGTAGATGCCAGATGGAACTAATGTGTGAGACACCTTCTTCACTCCTGTGTCAAGTAACACATCGTGCAATTAATAGCAATGTTATGCATTTCTATGCCGAAAGCTATCAGAAGAACAAATCCATTTGAAACATGTAGAGATGTACAGATTCCCAGCAGATGCCACTTAGAAAAATATAGCAGAACAAAGTCAGGCACCGCCTTTTTTCAGGTAACATGTTGTCCAATTAATGGCACTGTTGAGTGGAGCTCTTCAACTTCCTCTTTCCATCAGTTTGGCTATTTTTCAACTGTTGGTGGTCAAAATGTATCTGCAAATAAGCAAAGTTGACTTTGGGAAACTGAGTTTAAATATGAGTTAACTTATATAATACTGTACGACTAGAATTCCAGTCCCTTATGATGTATCGGCGAGTGACGCAACGCTTCTCGCGGTGACGGAGTCAAAGAGAACTATCGGTCAGAGCAGCTTTGCACTGACAGGCCCACATATGTGGAATAGCTTGCCAAAGTGTGTGCGTTCGGTTGGAACATTGGCGGCTTTCCGGAAACAACTTAAATGACACTGGTTTCTATTTTATAGTATTGATTGGTTTTTAATTTCATTGTTTGAAATTGTATTTTTACACCCTAATTTATTTATTTATTTTTATCTTAGCTTATTTATTTAATTAATTTATATTTTAGCATCTAGTCAACACGTCATTTTAATATGTGAAGCGCTTTGATTGGTATTTACTCACTTATAAAACGCTATATTAAGAAATGGAATTATTTTATTATTATTATTATTATTACTATTTTGCATTAGTCGTGTACAGTGCACTCCAGATAACTCGAACTCGCATAAATTGATTTTAATTTAATTCGATCTTTTTCTCAGTTCTGGGCCTATAAGGTTCTAAATCCCAGGTCCTGATAAGTGGACCTTCTGATAACTGTCTAGTTTCACATATATCAGCATTGCCATGGTTACCTGGAGGTTCGACTTATCCAGAGTGCACTGTACAGTGTATGCTGTTTCTTTAATCTTGTTTTAATAATTAATGTCTTCTTGTCGGCCATTGTCGTGAAACGTAAACAGTAACGGTAACGTAACATGTCCAATATAAATGTTTAATTTGTATGTTTTAGGTAGTGCCATTAATATCAAATGAACTTCATACATGAAGCAGTAAACCTTGATCTGAAGATTGAACTGTTAGTAGATTTGTTTTTTAAATATATTCATGTTAAAACTTATGTATTCTAATGTGCATACTTGCTCGGGATCCAAGTATGTGCATCGCGAAATTCCGTGTACTTTTGAGCAAACCTGAATTTTCTCAAATTTTACATCGAATGATTATAATAACATGCCAACCAGCGTTATTAAACACTATAGCGGCCTGGTCAACAAAACGTTCACCGATGCATTCAAAAAAAAAAAAGGAAAAACTGAATCGGATGAAGTACGAACTTAGCCAGTTTAGCCTTAGGAGTCGGACACACAACGAAATAAATAAAACAAATTCGACGCAGCCAGGCGTAGGCCGTAGGGTTAGGCTTAGCCGTAGCGTTAAATTTGACTTTTTCTAAAAATCATATCTCAAAAATAATTTTATCGATTTTGATTTGTCTTTCAGATTTCAGTTTGTTATGGCAACAGCCATTTGATAAAAAAGATAAAACAAAATAAACCATTTTAAATGTTCAGTGGCACCCCTTATTAATACTATAACCTGACACAGGAACGAAGACGCGTCGGTTTCCATCCTGTTCGCCTGACTTTGTTCACCCACGTCATTTTCCATGTGGTGTTTCCTCGGAATCTTGATACATTTTAGAAACTTTCCTGACCGATTTTTACACTCAAATGCCGTAATGAAGCAACGTCAGCATGGATATTATTGTCAGACGTAGAATAACATCAGAGTATTTGGAAACAGAATGTCACCCATGTGTCACGTGACCCGCTTCTTCCGGGGCGCGTCATGTCGTAACTTTCTTGTGTAAAGGGACCCTACACCAGTCTCAATAGAAGTAAATGTTTGTATATCGCTATATCGTGCAGCCGCTCGTGATAATGGTCGAACGGGTAATTATATTGGCATATCCTTGAGTCGTTGGCTTCGTCTGCACTGTTCTCACAGGTGGCACAGACGCGACAGCAGAGTCAATTACTAGTTTGGTTCAGCTAGCATCCACACATGGCTTAGGACACCTGTCAAGGGTAATGTAGTCAAGCTACCACCCCTAGCTCGCGACGATGGACTGTTCCGTTACATTACATTACATTACTCATCGTGTTTGTTTTTCTTCTGGCGTCCGTTTTTTCTCTTGCTCTCTCGGTTCGAATGAACAGGTCTGCCACGTAAAGCATAAAAGTAAAGTATAATGCGATCTTATTAAGCCTAATGATTGGATACCGCGCTATATAAGAACTGCCTATACGGGTTTACAGTTTCGCTTACTTTTTACATGTGATTCCCCAAGTGTGTGCCTGGATCTAACTATTTAATACGTAACTAATGTGGCGTTCACTAGGCTGGCATATGACACAAGCTAGCAGATGTGAGTTTGTTATCTCCAAACAGCGGCACGTACCATACATCTAACGACAGCTGTCAAATACCACACCCCATCAATTACAAAGGTTCATCAAAGAGGGTGCCCCTGCTATTAAACTACCGCTATTTACCATGTGTAATATGTTTATCAAATCGCAACTTTACGAATTCCATACAAGTGGAATGAGACGACACAGCGTAGTAGTAAAGTAAAGGTAAGCTCTCATACAGCGCAGTATTCAGTTCTCTGAACTGCTCAAGGCGCTTTACACTTTCTCCCTGGTAGACCTGTTCAATCGAGCACCATCTTGCTTTCTGTGGAAAACATTCAGACACTCTGCAATTAATACGCGAAGACTATTCGTACACATATGTACACAACTCTCTATAGCAAGGTACTCAATCATACAACTAAGTGAACTGGAACATCGTAGAGTGAACGAACTTGCCCAAGGTTCGACACGGCAGCACAGGGTGCTATCGATTGAGAGCCCGATGCTCTAGAACTGCACCACTGCAGTAATACTAGGAGGGACAACTCGTCCGAATAGTTGGGTTACTTCGACTGCAGCTGTGTACTACTACAGCGGAATACAGTTGGCAAATTATGTTCTGGGAAATGAGCCGATGCGCAGGTTTGTTGGCATGAAGTTGGTCGCTTCTTGTTTGCGAGCCATTTAAACAAAATAACTTTGGATTCTTGTGGAACCGTAACAGAGGTGTTCTTGTATTAGTACTGGTGTTTGTCAGACATCAGAATATCGCGTAATAACTAATTCTGATACTTCGACCCATCGGCTGTCGTTGTAAACATGCTGTGAATAAATGGAGACTGCTGGCCTCTTGCCCTCGTCACCCCTCGGTGACGTCTTCATACCACGTGATTGCCATCTAATTAAATCTGAACTTTCCGCAGGATTCGCCAGATGACGGGTTTAAAGTCTGATTCTAATTATACATATATTTTTTAGGGGCGGTTCCAGAGAAGGTATTCTAGGGAGCCCAGTAGTTATAAGGAGGTTGACAGTATCCATGCGGAATAAAAGATCAAAGGACGTCCTTAGTATTAGCGCTATATGAGAACTTACTTAGTGACATTCTTTCACTAGAGGCGCTACTGTCTAAGTTTTTATAGCATTACACATAATCACAAGAGGGCAGCACTATACACTTACATGACAGGTCATTAATCATAATTTTTTACTAGTAGGAATCCTCAGGAATGACTGATCCTAAACCCTTTGATGTCCTTTGATCTTTTATTCCGCATGGATACTGTCAACCTCCTTATAAGTACTGAGCCCAAATCTCCAATTGCGGCCGAACATATTGGGTGGTCTGAGCCGGAGCTTCACCATGACTACGCTGTCGTGCTGTCGGATTATAACATCGGAAGAACGGGGGTCTTGTTGAAAATGTTCCGCCGCCGCGTCCATTCAAAAGGCCTACGGGGCACGCCACTTTAGGGCAGGTACAACGCGGCCAAGTTCAAAGTGTCTAAGGGGGGCACGTACCCACAAGGTTCCCCAGGACACGCCTATGATTTTCATATAATGTTTCAAGTTAACAAATGTTATATTTACAATGTCGTATTGTGTGTACACGCGAATTGAATAACAATCAACGAAAAACATGCTGCGAAACGAAAATAAGTTAATTATTATAAGCATTTATCATAATAATGAATGCAGTTGGACCACAATTCACAACTACTATAATATATGTAATTGTATTTCAAATCACACAAAAACGATTATTTCCAAGTGCACACACACATACCCACCCACCCCCCCACACCACCCCCCCCCCCCCCCCACACACACCACACACACACACACATACACACACACACACACACACACACACACACACACACACACACACATATGTGGTATGTAACTAGTGTACAGTAACTTCTTCAGTCGGTTTCTTAAACAAAACTGTCTACTTTTGTTTAATTGGTCGACCTGCTTGATTTGGGTTTTCGAGAGTGCTAGGAATGTCAAATACTTCAACACAGAAACATGTGTATAATCGGATTGCGCATTCACGTGAATATTCCAACGTTGTTGTTGCTACTAGGTAGGGATGTGTAATGTGTAACATCGAATTGGAAGGCACATTCAAACACGGAAGGAGATTAGTGAATCATGCCCTGTCGTGACATGTGGGGCTTGAAAGAAGTGTAGAAGTAACGTCCACTATTAGTTGAGTTGTGTAAACACTGCAGCATACCTGCTAGACATCTCTCGATGACCACCTTAAATACCAAACCACTCCGGACGAGGTTCTAGCACGACTGCATCTGAAGTGGTTCGTGCGACAGATATGACGCCATCAACGAGGGAATCGGTGCAGTT
>OZ023207.1:14090381-14095381 GCA_963995525.1 Escarpia spicata | reverse complement strand
CCTGTTGTTGTTCCGTGTTTGTTATAGTGTACTTTTACATTTTAGGAAGAATACTTATGTGTGAAGGAGTTTGCTTCAATTGGCCTTCCTTGGTACGCCACTGCATATTGGCAGTTTAGATACAATATTCATTATGCGATATTGATGTACTGGACTGTAAAAGAGAATCCACGTACTGTCTTCCTTTTTATCGGTCGGTCGGTCGGTCGGTCGGTCTGTCGGTCTGTCGGTCTGTCGGTCTGTCGGTCTGTCGGTCGGTCGGTCGGACGGTCGTTTTCAAATTCGGGACTGTTCATTTGTTACTTCGGACGCGAGGAGTGTTGGATAAGCTATGCATGATCTCATTGTTAAGTTTGGTCAAACGAATGCAAAAGCACGTGACTACGTCAAAGTGCTACATCATGGCGGTTGATGGGCTATGTAATAAAAACCGTGGAAAGTGCGAGATTTCGTACGCAACGTGATAGACTACGGAGACTGATAAACCTTCAGATCCAATAATATTTTATGAAATTACATGGATAATTGGAGCATGAACTTTTCAAGTTCAAGAATTATAATGTTGTCTACATACATTTAAATTGTCATAAATGACCAGAATACTTGTCTGTGTATTCGTGAAAATGTTCATCAGGATGGAAAAAAATAATTAACAAATTGTCTTAATATATAATTAGAATTTTTCGATTCACGTCGACGAGCAGAGGAAGAAGAGTTCCCGAAGAAGGCCGCTGAAGGCGGTTGAAACGTCGACGTGAGTCGAACATTTCTACATGTCGTTATTTAATATGTGTCCGTGCATTGGCAGGTGCGAACATTCAAGGTCCCTGCTAAATACCCTATATACACGCCTGCAGGGAACATTCCATTTGCAAGACCGCGCTGCAACTCAAAGAATCGTTGCATTGTGGCGATATTTTGGGTCAAATTATGTTGGTTTCCTAACTTCTGTAGTCTTCATATGTACAATATTTAAAATAACTATCATTAATTATTATCATAATTACTACTATAGCGTTTACATTCTGGAAAAGCCGACCTCGAAAGCCCAAGAACCATTAAGGAATTGCAAAGGTTGTCATCTGGGCCAGGTAACGCCGAGGATTTAGGGTGGAAAGGAAATTTTGAACAATATGTTTTTATTTTTTACGGAAGGTGACTATGGTTTCAGAAATTGTCAAACTATTTCGGGCGCACCTAGGGTAGCCTAGGGCATAACGGACAGTTTCGGGGCATAACGCCCACACTCCATCTAGCGATAAGTCTTGATAATAAGAACTTCGAGATAGCCAAGTGGAGCAGCATATAGCATATATATATATGTATATATATAATAAATATGTTAAATCAGACTCACTTGTTAAATTTCAGATAACGAACTGATTAAGTAACGATTTAAGTTAAGGCTTGGGGAAGATTACAAAAACGGCTATGGATGTGGCATGCAATAACTTCCCACTATGCTCAAGTGTTCCAGTAATACCATGATTTTGAAATAAGCAAACAAATAACTTAATGATGCTATTTAATATTATTTTTTTTGGTGGTGGGCGTTTCGCTATTTAGGACTTCCCCTAAAATAACTTTATCTGTGATACTGGACATTAAAAATCTTAACAAATAATATTTAGCTATGATAATGAACCAAGTGATGATTACAATACATCATAGTTACACTGGATACGATTTCCCGAAAAAGTTAAACTTAGTTTTAGAAACAACATGTTTTAATAATTCGACGTCATCGTAGTCGGTACTTGTCGTTCATCTGCCCATTCCAATTGACACACAGAGCGTAACACAGTCGCTTCTTAGCAGGTAGGTTGTGGTAACACAATACATTTATTTCGAAACTAAATTCGACTTCATCGCCTACGGCCATAAAATGTTGTAAACAATCCGTATATTTCCAAACATTGTCGCTACTAAAACCTGAAAGATGGCACACCGTTGCTCGCTGTTTGACCAAGTTTTTCTAGAAATTCGACGCAGCTTTTATGCTATTCTTTTTAGGCATATTTTGGGTGTCTGATATAATACATGCAATATAACTGAACACCCAGTACAAACTGTGTTAGAACCAGTCCATCAAAACAAATATATTTAATATGAAATGTATATATATATATATATTCATTTCATATTAATATATATATATATTCAGGACACGTGATCTTCCGGCTTTCCAGGGAACCTCAGCCAGCAAAGAGCAAGTGCTGCCATCTAGCGGGGTGTAGATGCGACATACGTATTGCTATTGGGTATCGTAGATTCACCTGTCGATAACACACACACGATAATTTAACTACGACCAGTGATGCAACGTGAAACATCCAACGCAAAATAGCAACGACGACCTACGTCAACGACGCATCACTACGGCTGCATGCGCATGCGCGTCGGCTAAATGCGCACGCGCATAGGTCACTCCGTCTGAAACGTCGCTACGGCATCACGACGCCGATCACAATTAAGCAGTCTATAGCAGCAACAACAATAACGTATTCTAGATGGAAAGACAAACACTTTCGATCACGTATCGATGTCTTCAATTTCGCTGTCTTTCACTTTAAGGGAATACCCTTCAGATTGTAGTTCTATGACGCAATTTGACTCGTGATACAAATAATTTGGTTGGTTCCTCGCATTGTCGTCAGGACTCCAATTGCTGGTTGATGCCTATGCGCTAGGCTTTATAAATAATATACATTCCTAGGTATCCTTCAAAGGTTTCTGGATCTGCAACTGGCGATATCTTTCATATACTTGACATCGGGCCATACACAACATCGGTCTGTGCTTGGATGAGATCGATACATTTCCAATCGACACAAGTAATCATTAAAAAAAACAATCACTATGAATCGCCCAGTTCTATTTACATGTACTTAAACAGTGTTACGTTGTTTACGGAATTAATGTTCGTACCCCTTGAACAAGTGTCTACCATACTGGGAGAGCCAAAACAGAAGTAACCAGTCACGTTCAAACAAACGGGTTGATAGCCCACGAATGGCGCACCTATTATACTGACACTCCTGTTTTGTTGAACCGTTTCTTATCTTTATGAATCAAGGCGGTATTCGCCCTGATTAAGTAACGTGTTTACTTACAGTGAATTGCGTGTATATAGTAAAATTATGACCATTGTTGATAAAGTTGAAGAAAATATTAGTATTACGTTTGATCGATTGTAATAAGATACAGCAGACGCGTGGGATCGAAAGATACATTGAGATTGTGAAAGTTTGTATTCGATAGTAAATCTACTATTCTTCATCTATCTATACACACCGTTATGATGTCACGTTATGCATTAAGATGCATTCTATTGTCTCCTTCTAAGTCAGTCTAAGAGTACGAGTAGCAACAGTTTCAACCGCATAATACACGACAGCCCAACTTGGAATCCAAACTGCCTGATTAGTACAGAGTACAGAGTACATTCGCCAGGTGGGGAGGAATCGGAACGAAATGCATTATGGGACAGTTTTTTCCACGTAATTGATGTGAAATTAGCATAGTGCGATATATCGGAGCTTAATTTGTCTCGTACATGCGGCCAGAAAGAAATAATGTCCAACGAAGATTAGTCCGTAGGCTACTACTGGATGGATTGCATGGGAAAACATTGCACAAATAATAGTGATTCATATTTTTAAACAGACACCATGGAGACAGCTTGCGGATCGCTATGGCGAGAACATGAAAATTGGTGGAATTTTCTCCGCTGTGAAATTTCACGCACACGATTGTAAAGTACCGAGGTTGTAGACATAGTCCAATTTAGCATTAAACCTATAGCTGCGTCTTTCGTTAGCGTGAAATTAAACATCAACATGTGTCATTCGTGATAATCCATATCCACGTTGCCAAGATGGCTACGTCTCCTCCACCTCTTGTACTAGGAAGGTTTCTTGTCATAATGCGGCATAGCTCCGCATACCGTCTTGTTACCACTAAATACACGACATCGATATTTTACGACATCACCCGCTTACGACATGCGGACGAGTTTGCCGCCCGTTTACAATCACCGGGTCATGGGGCGTCCCTGGCTACCTCACGCCCCGTGACGTCACGCCGCGCATGCGCCTCATAAACCGGAAATCCATTCGCTGTCAACGCAACGACACCAGGCTGACTGATCAAAGGTCACGCGAACAGGAACTGGATGCTGGCATCTATATCCGGTTAGCGACTCCGATAATGTAGTCGATCGTGCAGGTGGCACTGCAAGCAAAACACAGTCTAAATGTATGGATTGTTGGTAAGTCTCTCTCTGTCTCTCCCTGTCTCTCTCTGTCTCTCTCTCTGCCTCTCTCTCTGTCTCTCTCTCTCTGTCTCTCTCTCTGTCTCTCTCTCTCTCTGTCTGTCTGTCCCTCTATCTGTCAGTCTGTCTGTCTGTCTGTCTGTCTGTCTGTCTGTCTGTCTGTCTGTCTGTATGTCTGATGTCTGACTCTCTCTCTCTCTCTCTCTCTCTCTCTCTCTCTCTCTCTCTCTCTCTCTCTCTCTCTCTCTCTCTTCTCTCTCTCTCTCTCTCTCTCTCTCTCTCTCTCTCTCTCTCTCTCTCTCTCTCTCTGTCTCTCTCTGTCTCTCTCTCTGTCTCTGTCTCTCTCTCTCTCTCTCTCTCTCTCTCTCTCTCTCTCTCTCTCTCTCTCTCTCTCTCTCTCTCTCTCTCTCTCTCTCTCTCTCTCTCTCTCTCTCTCTCTCTCTCTCTCTCTCTCTCTCTCTCTCTCTCTCTCTCTCTCTCTCTCTCTCTCTCTCTCTCTCTCTCTCTCTCTCTCTCTCTCTCTCTCTCTCTCTCTTCTCTCTCTCTCTCTCTCTCTCTCTCTCTGTCTCTCTCTCTCTCTCTCTCTCTCTCGGTCTCTGTCTGTCTCACTCTCTCAGTCTCTGTTTGTCTGTCTGTATGTCTCTCTCTCACTCTCTGTCTGGTCTGTCTCTCTCTCTGTCTCTGTCTGTATGTCTCTCTCTCTCTCTCTCTCTCTCTCTCTCTCACT
>OZ023207.1:14088442-14090181 GCA_963995525.1 Escarpia spicata | reverse complement strand
TGTCGGGCTACCGCGGACGACGGATGTACAACTCACGCATGCGTAGCAGAGCTGGTGTCGATTGCAGAGGTCAAGGGCCTCGTCATCCAAGATTAACCCTTTGTCTCTCGCCACCGCACAGTTGTCGGTCAGTTCAAGTACCGCTGGACAGACGTCTGTAAACACGTCGACGTTAACTTATATTATTGGTGACAATCGTAGAATAGGTTTCGGTGGCAAATTTTATTCAAGTGGCTGTGAATATGCAATACGACTACTGTGTACGTTTGCTTGACGGTGAATGTGTGTTGTGTGGTTGTCTTTCTGTGAGTCTGTGTGTCTGTCTGTCTTTTGTCCGTCCGTCCGTCCGTCCGTCCGTCCGTCCGTCCGTCCGTCCATCCGTCCGTCCATCAGTCCGTTCGTCCTCGCGTCTAGCTGACACCCCCAAGCTTGAGAGGATGGGACCAGACCGCTCTAACAAATGTAGAGTGTGTACACCACGATGAAAACAGGCGCAATTTCAGGTAATAAGTTCTGAATGCACATACCCGATGTGGTATCAGAAAATTGTGACAAAATAGCTCTCTCCGCTTGCTCAGCCTGGTAGGCCCTGGCTAGCTGCGTCTGCGCATAGGAATCCTGGTCACTTCCGGCAAGATCGCTTTCCATGTCCGGCATGTCAGCTACGCTGTCCTCCAGCTGACCGAAGGTTCCTGGCAACCATAGCATCAAAAACGTTGTATAAATTAAAATGTATCAACGTTTTTCCACAAACAACGCAGTACCATGCCAACAGAGACCTCCGTTTAATACACGCGATCACTCATGTGCAACCAAAACGAGACCGACTGTCATTTGTTATTTGAAGTGTATTTTGGCTACAAAATATCAATAAATATCTACGTAATTATGGTAGTAAGTAAGTAAATGTTTATTTTTCCAACAAAAGATACATACAGTGTATATGGTATATCAGAATGAGTATGTCAGAAAAAAGGGGTATACTGAAGAAACTCTTGTATTTGTATACCCCTAAGAATTATTTACATACAACACGTGGAATATGGCAGATATTACATAATAGTACAATGTTAGTTATTATTGGCTATTATAATATAAATACAACAAATAACACATTGATAGTAGTACTTATTTGACAATTAATAATTTATATTTTTAGTTGCGATATGCTCACTTATTGATAACAGTGTAGTGCAAGTTAGAATTGAATATACAGTTTTTGACCAATGACCTATTTTTAGTCAGTTATCATACTAAGCCAGTATTTCCCTATCAAGCGAATTCTCGTAATCGGCTCACTACGTAATACGTCCAATGGTTTCCATCTCTCTCCAGATAGAGAAGCCTAGTAAATGGGCAACAAATACACATGGTTATTCTTTAAATAACCACTCTTGTTTGTGTTTTGTTTTAAACGAATGTCTCACCAAGTGGTAGTTCAGGGGCCAATGGACAAAAGACACGGACTGACATACAAAGAGGCGAGTAGACCTCAGCACCTGGGATGTGATGCAGTAAAACTGTCAACACAGTTAGCGCATTGATATATATATATATATATATTATTATTATTATTATGTGCACTTTCGCGTGGCAGACGTGATGTAGTTCGCGTCTGTTTCGCTTGTGCCATTCCGCACGAAATATACCATCACAGTTCTTTGTAGAATAAATAGATATATAAATAAATAAATAAAAATATTTAAATGAATAGATACATGAATAATTAAATATATATA
>OZ023207.1:14083442-14085942 GCA_963995525.1 Escarpia spicata | reverse complement strand
CTCTTTCTGTCCTCTTCGCATTTTACTTATGATTTCCGTATGTTATAAACGTCTACACGCAAAGTACTAAATAATAAGCAAGCATCGTGTAATCTAGCAATTTATACAAAGTATTCTTCATTGATTATATATCATAGTAAATAAGTACAACAGTCATATCATACCCTCGAAGCAATACTGCTATGTAGTCGTCCAATCGTGACGTATCTGCTTTATCTGTTGCGACATCACTGCTGACGTCATTGTTGATAGCAAACCGGGTTTCCCGCGGAGCAAACGGTTGGTCGGCCTCAGAATTCTCATAGTCAGCCCCCTGGTGGTATTTACAGAATAATCGAATGAATTATTTTACCTTAAATGCATGTAACAATGTGTATCACATGACATAATAACCTTCTACAGTAGTTTTATCGAAGAACATTTACAACGATGGTATCTTCAAAAAACAGTACAATTAATAGGAGTACACTGACTGGTGCTGTCATTTATGGAGCAGGCTGGGACGCACACGGCACGCGTAGGCGCACACGCAAAGGCCTTTACAGGAACAAATTCATGCACACCCATGCATGAACATAAACTCTATCAAACATGCACACGCATATTCATTACCGCCCGCGCGCACAAGCACACAAACATAAAACCACGCGCAAACACACACACAAACACGCATAGCACAAGAAGGTTCATTCATATAAACGCACACACGCACGTACACCTACAGGCAGGCAGGCACACATACATTCACACGCACGCACGCATTTGTACACGCTCTCGCACCACCCACCCACCCATCCAACCCCCCATTCATAGCATAAGTCTTATAACGTAAATCACAAATTCCCATGAATGCGCTCAGCCAAAGACGCACACTCACATGCACATATACACGCACATACAACGCACAAAGTAGACATGTAACGAACTTGTCTGAAGTCGATGCTGGCGCTATCATCCGCGGGGCCTTCACCGGCCTCGTTCGACTCTCGAAGTCCGTCCAGCGTTCCCTCGTATTCGATAGCTCGCCTCAGATGCCGTATTTCTTCCGGTATGTACTTGTCTGTCTTCTCGAGCTGAGAACGAGTCGCCAGATCCAAGGCCTTGGCCAGATTATCTATTTCGGCGTCCTTATACGTCAAATATCGCGTGACGTCATCATCGATGGGTCTCGTCAAACTCTCGCCGACGAGTCTCGCCGGAGTCTCGTCGTCGTTGTTCAACCAGCGGTCTGACCTCTTGCGTACGATAGTCGGCTCGCTATTGATGTCTTCGCGTTCTGTCACCCACTCCTTCGAGAGCACGGGCTCGTTACCCCAGCCGGGCAACACTTCCTCGTCGAACCTCTGTCGGGTGATCTCAGTCGTGCCGTCGGGGAGAATCTGCTCCGTCTCCTCCTCGTGAACGTCGTCGAGCGGCCGTACTTCCGCTTCCGGTTGCGCAACATCACCAAGTGCCAAGTCGTTCACAGCAGCCTCCTCAAAAAGCCGTTCGATTTCTTGCGATTCGCCAGATGGTGCCACTTGAACGTCGTCGGCGTCTGCGGAGAAAGCAGGTTGGCGTTTCTGCTGCGTGGATTGCGCTGGAGGGCCGCCGAGTTGGTACGGTAGTGTTTTCTTCTCTACGGCTTCAACGGCTTCGTCGGTGTTGTCTTCATCCTCGCTGGCGGAAGGCTGAAAGATTGACTTTAGTTCCTCCGGGTCGACGATCGGTTCTTTGGCCGTCGATGTTGTGTCAGAGTCAGCGTCGGTGTCAGTGTCGTCAATTCCCTCTTCAGCATCGTTCTCTCCCGCAGGGGTGCTGACGTCATCGGGATATACGTCATTTCCGTTGTCTGCGTTGACGTCAATAACGTCGAGCAAACGTCGCATGAATTCCGTGTCCAGGCGATTGGAAAGGTCTTCGTCGTTTTCGTAGTCGCTTCGGCCTTCCGGCTGCCATACTTTCTCCGTTGGAGCCGACTCATTTTCTATGACGTCATATCCGTTAGCCAATCTTCGTCGTTCTCTTTCGATAACCTGTTGATTCAAATATGGTTTACCTGAGACAAGATTGATCAAGATTTGAAATAAGATGTCTAATTGAGAATCCTTTCTAAGTCGAAGCAACTCTGTTTGACACAATGCAACATTGACCTTTATGGGATATAGCTTTTTAGTATCATACTTAAAAAGTACATTGAGCAGCCTGTGAAACTGGCTTAACACGGGCCGAAAGTACTGAAACATCCGGGAAATTACGAACTATGCGTTTTGAACTATGTATACTGCAAATACCCTTATATTGTATATCAATGTCAGAATCTAAAAAGAAATAATTACGTAAGTTAAATTGATTTATGGTAACAAGCATGATCATTTGTTAAAAAGTAATGATTCTACAGAGAGAAAGAGAGAGAGAGAGAGAGAGAGAGAGAGAGAGAGAGAGAGAGAGACCGACAGACAGACAGACAGGCAGACAGACAGGCAGAGAGAGACAGTGAGAGAGAGATAGAGAAGACAGA
>OZ023207.1:14065942-14080942 GCA_963995525.1 Escarpia spicata | reverse complement strand
TTCGACGCACCTACGCAATTTTCTGATTCAGTGATGCAACAAATCCGGGTATGTTCGTAATAATTAAATCGAGTTCTTTAAGCAGTGTGGAGTGGCTAAGCGGACGAACTAACAACAACATTAGCAAACACATCGACTGTGTTCGTTAATGGTGTTGTTAATTGGAGCACGTTTCCATTCCACATTGGGCCTCAACAACAAATCAAACAGTTAGTTCCACTTGGCAATCAAGATTTAACAAGATTTAACACGATTGCACCCAGATAATTAACTATAGATGGCAAGTGGACAAGGACGCCTTTTGGCTTATCGAGAGTCCAACCCATTTTATCTACGTGTATCCCGCCATTCTGATGTATGTGTCTATTTTATTTTAAACATAATCACGCAACTAGCGCCCACACAATCAGCAGATAATCTGTTCCATTCATTTATACTCCTTTGTGAAACTGAGAACGTTCTTATATACAATCTACACTGCTCCTTTACTAATGTGACTTCATGTCCTCTAGTCCTTCTGTCTTTGTTAACTGAGAAAAACAAATCATAACCGTACGGAATCATTATGCACTGCCATTCTTCGAACTGAACAAGAGACGTACTCCAGAAATCACGTCGCGATGTAGATTGGATGTGCCTTCAAAACCACCTGTGTCATGACCACTCCAGCCACACTCCTAGCCACGTGGTGCGGACACCCTTGATTCAACCAAATAAGCGAAACGTATCTAGCATCATGTCTACATGTTGACGCACGACCTTCAAGGTTTGGTTAATGATTATTTATTGTCACGCTTCCGCGAAACGAAGTCCGCAAAGATTTCGACGACTCGCGGTTAATAACATCAACAAATGGAATAATACATCATTTGGTAAACGATTTCCTTGTAACTCTGAATTTAAAATAACATGCAGAAAAATTTGAACGAAAGTGATGGTTCGGTCACAACAATAAGGTGTGTAAAACTCGTTGTTCGATTTAACTCATTGCAAATCAGGTTTGTTGTTTTGTGTGTAACATTCATGTGAGCCGCGGTAGCGTAGTAGATAAAGTATCAGACTCTCAATCGATATATATTGGGCAAGTTCTTCACCCGCGTTACTCCGATTCGAATGAATTACCTAGCTATAGACAGTAGTGGACATTTATGTATGGATAATCTTTGCATAATAATAATTGTAGCGAACGTGGCTTAGTGGACACTGGATTTTGTAGTTCACGTGAAATAGTGGTTATTATTGCGTGTGTTACATTAACATATGTGTTATGTGTCACAAGTTAAATCTCTTGCTTCAGGCTTTGGCACAGTGTTAACTCACGCGAGGTTGCAATAGTTTCTTACTCTACGGTTTTGCCACAACCAAACACAACCACATCGTTGCAATAGTTGGTACGACGCACTTAATTTAATATAAACTGCAATCTCACGAAAAATTGGAACGGACATTCTATCAGGGACGATGATTAAAACTGCATCGCGACCACTTTTGAAAGCTTTGGCAATTCCGTTAGTAATTCTGGTCGTCTGTGAACGAGTGACGCTGTGTCGTTGGCCCGGGTTTATGAGTGACTCGAAGCTCTTAGCATTTTTAAATCCAATTAGCGTCTGCAAATAGGTTTACGTGACATAAGGCACACGTTTCTGTTGTGTAACAGTCCCGTTTTTGCATGAGGTTAACAACATATGAACACGATAAAAACCCATCGATATAGGGTGTGTCAGTCCTCTTTTAGGTACGTATTTATTCTGTTTTATGACTATCGGCAACGAATAATTTAAAGACCGTTGCACATTTTGTTGATGGGTTGTTTGATGTGTCAATAATTCCAACCATACTATTTTGTAATGTGCAGTTTGACTAAATTAACATATTTAATTAAAGTACCCGACCAACAATTGTATATACACATTTTTCATAGGTGTGTTCGTTTGGGTGGAGTGGCACTATATCAGGAACCCGTCATGACTTGGTCAAGCTCTTCCACGTATCGGATATTTCGTATATCCGTGGGTATGTAACACAGGGGAGATCAGAAGCATACAGTGAAGCGACCATGCGACGAATATTGATATCCGGATACGATCAGGACAACATCTGACTTCATCTACTATCTGCAGAAGGCGAATGAGCTGGCTCGGCCATGTCACAAGGCTCCCACCTACTAGACCTGCCCAACAAGCGCTATGGTGGATACCAGCTGGCTAGAGAAAGAGAGGATGACCAAGCATGACATGGCACCAAACAATCGACCGCGACCTACAGCTGGTCAACAAAAATTGGAGCGGCGTCAGAACACTAGCAAGCGACAGCTCTGGATGGCGTGCTTTGACTGCATCATGCGTCTCTAGACGCCGGAGTCGTTAAGTCTATGTTTAAATCTAAGTCAGTCAGATCATGGTTATTGAAAAAGCATATTATACAGTAGACATAAGACATTATACCTATTAAAAGGTATGGACCGACAATTTGTGTTCTAATAAAAAATGTCTGCCGAAATATATATGCTCTCGGAAGGAGTCTATGTTTCTACTTGGCAGCGCGATGCTTTCGGAAATAAACCTAAACGACGACAAATCAAACAATACTCGTGTATATCTCCAACGGCTACGAAGCACTTTGTCGCCGGTTTGACCAATATTTGTCGCAGTTTTAAATGATACCTTGTCGCTGTTTTGACTAAGATTATCGCCTTTTGGCTGTTGTCGTTCTGCTTTTTCTGAAATCGTCCGAAATCCCTATTCGCGGACTTGAATGACAGCGCGGCTATTTTCGTAAACATTGAATTCTAAGATTGTTTCTGGACCCTTACACACATTTGGGCGGCTGTATAATTTAACATATATTGATTATAATACTGTAAAGCATGATGTCACGATCAAAACGATCGAAATCCCTCCCTATAAACGGATATTATTTGATGAAAACGTGCGAATGTTTCAATCTACAACTACAGTATTTGACGACGTTGGCTCATGCTCTTCTAAAATATCTAGTTAATAACGTCAACAACCGGAAGCGAAGACAAAACAACTGTTAGTTTTGATTCGGTAGGCCAGGATAGCCAAAAGGACCAAGCTTCCGTTAGTTTGTGGTGTCTGCTCGATTTCCGTCAAAAAAGGGACATCTTTTATCAGCGGTGCGTGATTCGTATGTTAGCCGACGCTCCGAATCCGCTCGAAGCGTAATGAACTGTGGTAAATCCACTGTGCGTTGTAACTAAACGACGACCACTGATAAAGCGAATTACACTCCGTGAACGACGACTTTGTTGGCAAGCCATGGCTGATATCTATACATTTATACGTTAACGTTGGACTGCACATTTGTATCTCTTCCGAGGTGTCCAGGTTCACTCGCCTACGTCTGTGTCATTCGCATCGTTGGTCCATTGGCCTCTGATCTACCAATTAGTGACATATCGAAAAACCGCAACGATTTGTGTGTTTGCAAAGAGGTATGGCTTTCTATCATATATTTTATATATAAAAAAGAGTGGTAATGTTCTATGCAGATGGCGCCAGGTAAACTAATTTAACATCGACATATTGCAATTGTGATATTAACGCTCCAGTCGGTAAGTAATTGACCATCTTGCGTAACAATTCGTCGTAGAATGTGTTTGTTTGAGAGCTACGGCAAGATACGAAATGATGTATGGTTATTCAGTTTACTGCCCTGAAGAATCCGTTACCGTGGATTGTGTATTAGACGATCTTGTTTGAATGCCAAATGAATACATGCAACATCGCTTAGGAGACTCTACTGACTCTACTGATTCTACTGTGTGAAGTCGCCGGGACGTAGAGTCTGGCCGCAGATAAATCGTTTGATCTTTGCCGTCACTCGCCTTCACATCGTTTCGATGATAGAGCCACTCATTGCGGTTAAATGATCCTTGTTTTTTATAATGCAAACACACTTCTAACAGTTGTACAGGAAATAACATTATATATCCTAAAATAAGTGTTCAAAACGTGTAACATTACGAGATTTGAACCCGCAACTTTAATGTCACCATTTGCAGTTCTGTTCTATTTTATGGTGTGCCTTTCGTAACTATAATCACAATTTATAGTTGGTTCGAATGCTTCGTATACACTTTCAGGTGTTTCCTCATATTTGATCACATAGTCACAAAGCCAGTACGTGTTTGGATCAACACTATCTTACATGCATAGAGGGTAGCGGTGTAGCGAAAAATCTGCCGCTGAAAAATACTGCAGTTCCGGCCCTTAATGCGCATGTCTGGAAATAAAAGTGCGCTGTGTAAGGAAATATTCTCATCCGAAAGATAAATTATTTTAGCACCAAATAAGTGTTTCAGTAGTTTGAACAAAATATTTAACTTACATCACCTTAGTTTCCTAGCATAGATACTTCCACATACATCGTTCTTCCAAATGTTTCAGATGAGCAACATTCTAATAATGTTACACCTATCCTATCGCAAATATTCATAATAACGTTTAGATTCATATTTTGGCAATCTTTTACTTAACTGGCCTATATTATTAGCAGCATCAGCCGGGTAGGTACTCCCTGGGTTGCAACATAGGTTTGGGACATAGGGGCATTAGGATAAACCTAGTTTGAGCCATTTAAGTAAAATATTACGTATATTTTTAAAGAATAGGGCAGACTACTCCCTTACACAGCGAACTTCTATTTCCGGACATGCGCATTGAAGGGCCGGAACTGCATTATTTTACAACTTCAGGATTCTTTGCTACAACGCCACTCCACGGAGCTAGGATATTCGAGGCTAGCAAATGAATATATGCATACCGACGTTATCTGGCTAACCAGGTTACGAAATCTGTTGTCATTGAGCCAACATTATAATAAAAATTATGCCTCTGTTTGTAAGGCATGGCAACAGCCGGGCTGATATGTAGCGTACATTTATACGACCTTCTTGCGAATTGCCAAGGGTTTCTATTAGTGTGTATTCACTGGGTGAAATCACGCGATATGTGTTGACAGTTAGACGAGGAAGGAAGCGTCGGTCTGCGGAACAAATTTCGCATCGATGTAATAAATGTGAGATTTGATGTTAACTCAAGCATTTATAGCAATCGCTGCGGTTCAGAATAAAGGCCATGCCAGCTGAGGTGAAATGTATATTGCACGTTCGCAATTAAACAGCGGCCAAACAGATGATGGAAGTTAACAACTATTTAAGGCATCATAACACAACGCAATAGAGACTATTGGTTTGTTTTATTGCGATGTTGTTATTGCGTTATTTTCATTACAATTTCAATGATATCACGATACTGGCAAAGCTACTAAGATAGTATTGTTATAGCTGGCCCTATCGTGGAATTGTTATTATTCACAGGAAGACAGTTAGGTAATTATTGATTAAATGTTGAATTCATCATAATGCTACCGTAATAGACGATTTTTAAAGTTTAATCGCAATAACTTACAAAAACAGAAAAGCACGTCCACTTCCCGCATGCGAATAATAATAATAATAATAATAATTGTTTAGCGCCAATATTATCGGAAACTCTGAGCTCAATAGCGCAACAAAACCAAACGATTAAGCATTCTCATAATCGCATACAATATGAAAGTCATCAACAGATGGATGACAAGGAATTGCTAAGAAGCGAAGGAGGATAGGCAATATCAAAAAGATAACTGTTTAGGTAACGGCGAAATGAAACTACATTCTGTGCTGATTTGACGTTGACAAATGAATTCAACAGAGTTGGCGCGGCAACCGAAACATCTCATGTTCCAGCGTTCGTCGTAATTAGCGGAACAAAACGTTGATTAGAACAAGCCGACTGTAGCTGTCTGGGCTTTCCTGCTCCAGAAATGCAAGTAGTTTGGATGAAATGGTTTGTACAGACGTTGAAAATAATGCTACATCGCACAGGGAGTCAATGCAATTATCTTAGAATTGGCATTGAGCGAAATAAAATCAAGGCGATTGTGTAATTGCCCTTCTTAGCAGTACTGGCACGTTACATTTTGTAACATCCTTGGTAGTTTTTTTATTCTGAGCAAATTGTTAGCAGTTTGAACCCTTATGATAACTGGCTACCATCAGCTCAGACGTGGTTATTAGCAAACGTGGTCAGTGGACAATACAATAAAATGGAATTAAACCAATATTGTCCGTTCTTCGTGTATTACTATTGATTATTATGCCGTTCTTAATATTGAAATAAACATGTTTAAGTTATACTGTAACCAAATATTACAGTTAAGAAGCCCGAAGCCAAATTCCATACAATGCATTCAAGCAATAAACGCAGATGTAACTGAGAAAGACGGGGCTAACCACAAGTTTTTGCATTTACCCTTCGAAGACATGCACGACCGACGTTGTTCACAAAATCATCACCACAAAAGGATAGGTTAACGAGGAAACGTGATTGGTCGTGGAAAAAATGAACTCATATTATGAGGAGTTTTTGCGGGTTGCATCGATTTCACTCTCTGTTTTTAACAGTGCCCTCGACAATTGCTGGGAAATGATTGAAGCGACATTGCTTGTTGCGTTATTCGTAATCACCATTGAAGCTACTAATGATAATCGTATTAACAGGAAGTTTCCTGACTCATACGTAATTTTGTACCACTTTGCTGACACCAGACAGTATTTGGGGGTCACTTTTATTTCTAGTTCTAGTTGTTTCCAGCGCTCGGCAACATTCAATTTACTGACTAGTCTGTATAATTGTGGTTACAATGTAATGGTTTTATGAAGTCTCATTAAATTATTCAGCCTTTTTTTAGAACATTATCGCCAAACCGGCCTTTATATACTGGCACTGAGGATGGTCACTGCCAGGATGCTTGTCGTCCTCAATGGTTCTTTTACGTCCCAAATTGTGACGGGACTGGCATTAACATCGTCTCCGAGTCACGAGGGATACACAGCCCTAATGTTGAAAGCCAGGTTTTTACATTAAATATCATGCCTGTCCGGTCCGGGTTTCGAATTGAGAGCGCTGACCTGCCAGGCGGATGTGCTAACCACTACACTACCACTACACTACCCGCGCTTCAGAGATTCAGAGTAAAATACGTATTGCAACAGTGTATTTGCTTCGTGTAACATAAACTGTAATTGCGTCTGGACATCGATACGCCAATGTAACACGAACGTTTTATCCTCCTTAATGCGAAACAACGATACCCCTGGATACATCGCTGAAACGTCTAATCCATTTGATATTCATCGCGCTATCGTAAATTAAATCAAAGCGCTTTACACGAGTCGACTGCCAACAAGTAATGGCAAACTGTTTTTGTCTGCATCGGCTATGATTCTTACAATATAACGCGTTTAGGCCTCTGGGTTTAATAAAAGCAAACATGTCACAATGGTTCTTCAGACTGGTGACTCTTATCTGTCTAACTGCAAAATGAAAGGTCACACTGCGGAAATTACATGTAGGCGGGACAAAAACGAAGCTTTGTTAGCGTTTGCCGTTTCGCAGACGACTGAGTCGTTTTATCTAGGCATCCAGTGTCGGTGCAGTACGACTCAGTCTCGCTGCCCTGGACGATTGCCGCGTGCCGACTGACACGAGGCTGTGTCCTTGACCTCGGCGGCCATACGTCAAAATGGGTATCCCTGGATGCACGGAGAATTACTTGCAAGTTGCAGTAAACAGTTGCAGCGATCGTGCTTTATCGCAGCGAAGTAGCCACAGAGTGCACTTTGATGTATCGTATACGAAGTACCTCAACAGCGGGTTCTTGCATCGAGTATGCTTAACAGGTGAACGCCGTTTGCAGTGACAGTATATAGTATGAATGTTTCCTTATAAATATCCGTTATCAATACTGATATTATTAATAAAATAATTGTAACAAACAATAAATAACAAACTGAACAAGTGAACGCTCAGTGCGTCTTATATCAAATATTTGACACAACATCTATGCACTACATTACAAGTACATACAAAAACTGCCCTCCAAAGTTAGTAATATAATGTAACATAATAATAGCAACACTAATAATAATTATATATATAATATATTATTTGTATTAATAATAATCAATTATATATATATATATATATATATATATATATATATTAATGTAATATACAAATTAAGTAAATCATCATAAATTACATATATAACAAACAAATGGTAAATAAATGCTATTAATATGTTAACTTAGAAGGAAGTTTAGGTACAAATTTAAAAGGCGTACGCACAGACTTGCAACACACGCGCACCACACGCACGCAACACTAACACATATAATTATGCACGCACGCAACACTATCACACATACATATGTTCGCACGCGTATCACGCGGAGTACTAAAATTAGTAGGTAACAAAAGTGACATCGAATCAAATCCGTCGAGCGATTTACGATAGGGCGTGGTGGCGGCTAGTTACTGCGGCTCACGCAATGTCCTTCGGCATATCGATTTCTGTCGCGGCTAACTGCATTGCCCGTACAGCAATCACCGCGCAGTTATTATTTAATACAATAGAAGTTGATTACGTTTCGCAATCAATGACTGTGTATAGCTTCCTAAGTGATCCAGCGGTACCTCAAGTTATTATACGCAATTCCGAATATCCAGGGTCGAAGAACAAATTATATTGTACGATTTCTTCTGTAACTCCATCCCATAAGTGATCGTACATATTTATTTGTGACTCGCCTCAGCAGAGACGGTACGAAGTCGCAAAATTGTGAACATTTTGTATATTTTTGGTTTCCACAGATCACGCGCTTTTAAATGATAGTTGTTGAAATATCTTCAGTTGTTGTTTATTTATTGTAAAAAATGGAAGCAATCTTACTAGAAGCAACGTTTTGAGAAAGAAGGTCATTTGGCCTCATATTGTATAGTGTCCTACTCTGTGGGGTCATAAATACATGTATTTTATTAGTTTGAGATTGTTTGTCGAGGAAAATAAAGTGGATAATAACGTATGGTATTATAAAGTATGATGCATGCCAAAATCATAAAATTGATGGAATATGACTTAGACAGTTAATTTTGGCGCGTGTCCAGTATCGACCCATGTGATTTTTTACCGGTTCGCTCTGGCGGATTAAATCTATTTATGCACGCGGACTTTTTCATGGTGTGTTATAATGAAAGTGTCAGCTTGATTCCAATGTTACCATCCTCGCAAACTAGTGCTGATAGTTTGACAACACTACCCCTGGCAGATATCCTATACAATATATTGTCGCTAACTAAATTATTTGTACTTTGTCCTAGTAATTCACTGCGCCATTCGATGACGCGGCAGCCGATTCTGTGCTTGGATGATAATGGACACATCTATTGTTGAAGCAGACAACTCGGTAAACAACAGGAAAACACGACGCGGGAGCGGAAGTGACGTCACTCCCGCGACCGGCAAGCAACAAAAGGGAGGGACATCAACCACAGGTCCGTCGAGTCGCCTGTATCGCCCACACTGACTCCAATAACATGCCCGCGTTCACCGACATTTCTCGCTGCTATGTTTAAAGCGCCTGGCGGTTTGCCTCCGCTTCGTGTTTCCAGCTACGAGCCTTAGTCGTTGTTACCACGCGTATTGGCAAGACGTTGTTGTGCGCTACGTGACTCTATCATCGCCGACTCAGCACTGGTTTACACCGATATTTTCTTTCCATTTATTCGTTCGGGTCAGCGTTTTTACTTGTCTAGAGTATGACTGAATTTGTCTCGTTGTGTTCCTAAATCTAACTAGCTCGCTTGACTTGCGATTTATTCCCCGGCTGTTATATCACGTTATATGCCACGTGTTGTTTATTTTGTGAGACAATAGTGCAGCTTTCAGACCAAAACACAACGAGAAGTCGAACACCAAACGAAATCCAATCAATGATCCGCTCTGTCCGTGCGAATTATTCGAACGCATTGGTTGCCCGCAATGTATTGCGTGCAATCTAAACGGCTCACTCTGTCGTACAGGGACATGCGAACCGAAGACCTTCGCACGTCAAGGATATGATGGTACATCATATGCCACGCAGGACTCTTCGTTCTGAGAACAGGTTGCCGCTTGAGGTGCCCTTGTCCAGGACCCAGCTGGGAGTCAGAGCCTTCTCTGTAGCTGCATCCACATTATGGAGCAACACCGCAATTGGTTTTTGCCTGGCTCCAACGACCGATGCCGATAAGAAATTACTAAAGACGTACATGTTTTCGCCAGATATTTTAGGCTAGTCCTTAACATTTCATAGGATTTTTTATTTCCATACGTGTTATACACCCATAGAGAGTTTTGTGTGAGTGTGTATTTTATTGATAATTTAATTATTGCAATTTTCATATTATATACATCAACTTTCTATTGCATATTCTAGAAAAAATACGTTTAATATGTATAACATATTTTAATGAACTTGGATAGCCAGCCCCTTTGAACAGCTTAGGCTGAAAAGGGCGCTATATAAATAGGAGCATTATTACTATTGACGCTTGATATATTATAGTCTTATAATATGTGACTAACAACATAATGGTGTAAGAGGAATTTGTCACCTCAAATGTAGTGTAGTATGGAAACTCGGTAGCAGTATCAATGAAACTAACGGAAAAGACATTCGGCTCACAGTTTTAGACGCATTTGGGGAACGGCCTCGTGATTAACGTTCATTGAGGTTAGCAATATTTCTGTCATAAACATGTCGCTGAGCTGATGTATTGGGCGCCTCGAAAGCCCAGTAGGTCACGTTCGTCACTGACGTAGACGCCCACGGGCGGTTAATCTCCCAGTCGAAGGCACGCGTGGACAGTGGAAATAGAACGATCAATATGCGTCACGATGTCTTTTTTTGGACTGTTGTTATCACTGCCCCTTTTATCTGGTTCAGGTGCGTTACACGTGTTTTACAACAAATTAAAAGTGTATATTTTATTACATGCGTTCATTAGTGTGTGAAACATAATTAAGTTCGATCGAATACTGTAGTTGTCATGGCCTAATGTATATGTTGAAACCTTTTACATGTTGAATCAATCAAATCGAGAAATGTGTCGCAATGTTAATCGAACTATATTTTGGTGTGGGTTCGTATTCTTGTCACACTATCAGTACATGAACAACAATGGTTCTTGTACTAAAGCACATCCGACATTTCCCAACATTGCTGTCAACATTGTTGTCAACATTGTTGTCAACATTGTTGTCAACATTGTTGCCAACATTGTTATACGTTTCGTCGACCGCACTCGACCAAGCAACGTTGGTCGTGTTCGAATAATTCTGATTGTGAAGTCAGTTTCTGGATACGTTAGTTACGACGAAGACGTGAGAAACATAATCACATTACCGCCACTAGCCCCTATAAAGGATCAGAATGAAAATGTACGCCCGGGTATCAGACTTCGAGAATTGCAGCATCTAAGCGAAATTATATTATCGCTTCTGCTAGTTTAATTACGTAACGCCGCACACGTATTCGACATAAAATAGTCAAGCCATCCTCGCGCGCCAGGGGTCGCTGCTGCTGATGACGTCAGTGCCAGCCAGCACTACCCCCTGGCTGATCGCTTTGCGAAACTCTGAATTTAAGCTCAGCCTATGAAGTCGCTCACCAGGTCACTGGATGTCGACATCTCTCCATTCCCTTCCTCTACCTCCCTCCATTCACCCTTCTTCACCTTTTTACCATCTGTCTTTATTTCCCTCACTGCCACCTTCTCTCCTCTCTTTCACTTTATCTTTCTCCCTCTCCCACTGACGACACGATGCACTGTGTGCAACTAGTCAGGACACACTTGCTGTCTGCTGCACGCACACACGAGGCCTCTCCGACCGGATCAGGTGGTCTTCACAGATGCAATTATGTGAAACTTAACAGGCTGAAAGTCCAATCTATCGTCGTTTTCCTTCGAGGGAAGAAAACTCCCTACGGCATTTCGAGGAACGCGTGTCTCTGTGACCGCTCACTGAGGTGACATTCCCTGCGGATACAATCGTTTTGGCGGCAGGACACGCCGGTAACTACACGTCACTAGCACACGCGCAATATTGGCTGTAGCCCTATTAATCTCGTCGGAAGTATCACTACATCAGGGCGTAATGACACTAATCCTAAGATGCAATATCCACGTAATGGGGAACATCGTGTCTTGGAAGTTACTTTATAAAAACGCTGCATCAATCTGCTGCTAATGGTCAGGTGTCATTTCCACGTAACCGTGTTATGTAAATCAGGATCAGTGTCGTCAGAAAGATTGTTCAAAATACATTGTGTTTGCCGCCGAATCGATGGCTTGTCACGTCTCATGTATTAGTCGTACCGCATACTACTACTTATCGCTTCCATCCGAGTGTGTCGGTTCCAATAATTTACACCTTCTCCAAGTATGAAAAGTTAAAATCCGTTCGATGTGTTTCCGGTTGTGAAATAAGCGAATACATCAATTAATTATGATTACTTGATTGAACGAATGCAGCTGTGTGTGTATGTATGTATGTATGTATGTATGTATGTATGTATGTATGTATGTATGTATATATATATATAGTATATATACATATATGTTTATATATATATATATATATATGTATACATATATACTTGTATATAATCATAATTTACCTTCATTCCTCGCCAAGGACTGATCTAGATACCGTCAGATATCATCAGCCCGCTTTAGCGACGGGCTGAATCCTTCCTAGACGGGCAAGACCTTTTATTGGCGGGTGTAACCCATGAACGTGTGTTATGATTCTTCCTGACGTATCCGGGCAATCTGCACCCGTCCGTCAACATAACTATTCTCGATTCACTATCCACATCCATTGCCATATCATCCCTGTGAAGTAGATTCCATCGTGACACTGTATAGATCTAACACTCACATAATGCGACCAATTTCCTCAAAGCACATTCTCTGTTGCATATATTTTAACCAACAAAAATATGATCTCGGAATGTTGTATGCCGTCGCCTGCGAATGCTGCACTCGAATGCCTAGCAGCCTACGCAATTCCCACTCTGCACGTAAACACGGTCATTTATATTCACGTGCACTCATCTGACGTAAAGCGTGGGCCGCATGGCGGGAATCAAAACCGGCGTCACGGCTATTCTGAATGTCCCACAGGCAACGACAAACACAGAACACCGCTGCGGCTAAATGTCAACTACGGCACGATAACCCGACCGCTCCCGTTTCCAGAAATCTGCATTCGAATATAGAACGAAGAAAATTCCGATTGCGCTAGCTCAGACAAAGGATTCAACAGCGTCCGTTCGATCGACTTGTAGGTTGGGCTGAATGTTATAGGACTAATCACTGGATGCCGCGTTATAATTATGAATGTTAGCACATCTCACGATAAATATGGCTTACTAACAGTAAATAGGTAGGTAATTTATATCCAGCACAAACCTGTTTAACACATTTTCACAACTAGAAATCCTACATTTCTTCACGTATGTTTCATTGTTTAGCGATATGTATTTCGCAAAATTTATTTTAATATAATATTATATAATTGATATATATATATATATATATATATATATGTTATCTATATAATAAATAATATGATATATATAAATATTAATTATATAACGACAATATATATATATATATATATAATATATATATAAATCTTAATTATATAACGACAATATATATATATATTATTATATATACGGTCGATTCTGACGTGAAGTCGGTATTTTCGTATTATTTTTTTTAAACGTGAGTAGTATGTTTAATGATAGACTGGCAAACCTTCTCAAAACTTATTATAATGTACGGTATTTGTTTTAGCTATAACGACCATAAACGTTGTTTGGCTAGACTCAGATATATATATATATATATATATATATATATATATATATATAAGTAGACTTGATTACACCTGACACATTCCACTTGATCTTATGAAAGACCATTGACAATGGAAAACATTATTGTTGGGACGATAGCTCCGCGAATGGGTAACATATGATATTTTCATAAAGTGGTAAAAAATGCGTATCCGTACGATTACTCTTAAAATGTCAACACTTATTGTTTTTCTTGGTATTGTGTGGTTCGGTCAATGTACAACCATTCGAAAGTGTTCTCATATCCATACGAATAATATCCACACAACATGCACGGTGTTAAAATTGGAATGAAGAATAGTGATGCCATGTGGTGTTGTTGACTTCTACTACACTGGTAGAGTAGTTAGAGACGCTCTGCGAATCGAACGAAATCGACCAGTACGAAGTAAGTTTTGATAATTTTCTGACAACTTTTGTGCTTAGATGAATTTGTCATTTTGACAGGTATTATTTATAGGTAATGCAGGTTTATAAAATACTAAGCGTTTAGGCGTTAATCGCATGTAAGCTTGTTTTGAAACAAATATGCTTCGCGTGAGCGGTAAATAGAGCCAGTCTACCTTCACAGATACCTGCGTTAATGCCGATCTGAAGATGATTGTTGTATGGATACGGAGCGACATGTTTGTTGTAATGATACTCAGTTTGTACAGAAAAGTTGTAACTGTGTGCCTCATAATGACGTCATGTAATATGTAAAAGGTATTATATTAATAATGATTACGTATGGTTTATATTTTGTGGGATATGTTCAATTATAATTTATTTAAATTTTGGAATTTGGCGTAAACAACGCAAAAGTTACGTGTTATTATGAGTTACGCAAACATATTGTCTTGTCTATGGCAGTTGTTTGCATGTATTATTGCATATATTCTACATTCTCAAGTCATACATAATACGTGCGGCCAGAATTCTTAATTTGTGTGTGAAATAGTGTACATTATTGACTCGTTTTGTATGGATATTCGATATCACATCTTGTTATATGGATATAAGCTAATTTTCTGAAATTGTCTTTGTGCCTGTATCTCTGGTCGGATTGAAGTCAGATTGGTCAACTTAGTTGTTCCGCTGTTATAGTTCATATTGTTAACTGTTTCTGTATTGGTGCAAAATAAATAAGAAACAATGTGTTTAGGTGAAGAAGAAAATACATATTTCCCAGTATCCATGCT
>OZ023207.1:14053442-14060942 GCA_963995525.1 Escarpia spicata | reverse complement strand
ACTCACTCACTCACTCACTCACTCACTCACTCACTCACTCACTCACTCACTCACTCACTCACTCACTCACTCACTCACTCACTCACTCACTCACTCACTCACTCACTCACTCACTCACTCACTCACTCACTCACTCACTCACTCACTCACTCACTCACTCACTCACTCACTCACTCACTCACTCACTCACTCACTCACTCACTCACTCACTCACTCACTCACTCACTCACTCACTCACTCACTCACTCACTCACTCACTCACTCACTCACTCACTCACTCACTCACTCACTCACTCACTCACTCACTCACTCACTCACTCACTCACTCACTCACTCACTCACTCACTCACTCACTCACTCACTCACTCACTCACTCACTCACTCACTCACTCACTCACTCACTCACTCACTCACTCACTCACTCACTCACTCACTCACTCACTCACTCACTCACTCACTCTCTCTCTCTCTCTCTCGCTCGCTCTCTCTCGCTCGCTCGCTCACTCACTCAATCACTCACTCACTCACTCACTCACACACTCACTCTCTCTCTCTCACTCACTCTCTCTCTCGCTCACCCTCTCTCTCTCTCTCTCTCGCTCGCACGCCCGCTCGCTCACTCGCTCACTCATTCATTCACTCACTCACTCACTCACTCATTCCTATAATCATACACCAACTTATTCACCCACCTACCCACCCACCCACGCAAACTCACCCACCCACCCACTCACCCACTCGCTCACTCGTTTGGTCGCTCACTCACTCACTCACTCACTCACTCACTCACTCACTCACTCACTCACTCACTCACTCACTCACTCACTCACTCACTCACTCACTCACTCACTCACTCCACTCACTCACTCACTCACTCACTCACTCACTCACTCACTCACTCACTCACTCACTCACTCACTCACTCACTCACTCACTCACTCACTCACTCACTCACTCACTCACTCACTCACTCACTCACTCACTCACTCACTCACTCACACTACTCACTCACTCACTCACTCACTCACTCACTCACTCACTCACTCACTCACTCACTCACTCACTCACTCACTCACTCACTCACTCACTCACTCACTCACTCACTCACTCACTCACTCACTCACTCACTCACTCACTCACTCACTCACCACTCACTCACTCACTCACTCACTCACTCACTCACTCACTCACTCACTCACTCACTCACTCACTCACTCACTCACTCACTCACTCACTCACTCACTCACTCACTCACTCACTCACTCACTCACTCACTCACTCACTCACTCACTCACTCACTCACTCACTCACTCACTCACTCACTCACTCACTCACTCACTCACTCACTCACTCACTCACTCACTCACTCACTCACTCACTAACTCACTCACTCACTCACTCACACGCTCACTCACTCACACGCTCACTCACTCACTCACTCACTCACACACTCATTCCTATACTCATACACCAAGTTACTCACCCACCTATCCACCCACCCATCCACCCACCCACCCACCCACCCACCCACCCACCCACCCACCCACCCACCCACCCACCCACCCACCCACCCACCCACCCACCCACTCACTCACTCACTCACTCACTCACTCACTCACTCACTCACTCACTCACTCACTCACTCACTCACTCACTCACTCACTCACTCACTCACTCACTCACTCACTCACTCACCCACCCACCCACTCACCCACTCATTCACCCACTCACTCACACACTCATTCCTATAATCATACACCAACTTACTCAACTACCTACCCACCCACTCACCTACTCACTCATTCACTTACACATTCACCCACCCACTCACTCACTCACTCACTCACTCACACACTCACACACTCACACGCTCACTCGCTCACTCGCTCGATCGCTCGATCGCTAGATCGCTCGCTCACTCACTCACTCACTCACTCACTCACTCACTCACTCACTCACTCACTCACTCACTCACTCACTCACTCACTCACTCACTCACTCACTCACTCACTCACTCACTCACTCACTCACTCACTCACTCACTCACTCACTCACTCACTCACTCACTCACTCACTCACTCACTCACTCACTCACTCACTCACTCACTCACTCACTCACTCACTCACTCACTCACTCACTCACTCACTCACTCACTCACTCACTCACTCACTCACTCACTCACTCACTCACTCACTCACTCACTCACTCACTCACTCACTCACTCACTCACTCACTCACTCACTCACTCACTCACTCACTCACTCACTCACTCACTCACTCACTCACTCACTCACTCACTCACTCACTCACTCACTCACTCACTCACTCACTCACTCACTCACTCACTCACTCACTCACTCACTCACTCACTCACTCACTCACTCACTCACTCACTCACTCACTCACTCACTCACACACTCACACACTCACACACTCTCACACTCACACACTCACACACTCACACACACACTAACTCACTCACTCACTCATTAATTCACTCGCTCACTCACTCACTTACTCATTCACTCACTAACCCACTCATCCACTCAATCACTAATCCGTAACATGATTATACCACAGGACGTCGCATTTCAGCTGATGACACACGATCGATAGCGGCATTCTCGTTACATAACGACGTCTCCCGCGATGATATCGATTCGCGACCACGTCTCCACTCGGCTCGGTTTCATACCGTGTCAGTGCCATACGCCTGTCTCGGCACCGATGTTGGTGCGTCCATTCAATGTTTCAATGTCAAAGACGACGAGCCACGTCACACGCATACACAACAGAGTCGATCAATATCTTGTAGCCTCGACATTGCACGTTAGCAAACAACCGTACTGTAGAATGCGAATGTCCTCTCCCGAACGCGCGCATACACACGCACACTCGAGCACACGCATATACCCACACGCAAACACACGCAAACACACACACACATGCGCGCTCTCGCAAATATGCGTAGACGCACATACACGTAGGCACACGCACACACACGCACACGCATCACACACGCACACGTAGGCACACACACACGCAGGCAGAGACACACACACGCGCGCGCACTCGCACACACACTGAACACATATACTCACACAAACACGCGCGCACAAGCATATACAAGCACATACACAATCGTTCCTCCAAATAAAGGTTAACACAAGGATTCTACCGGTATGTGGTCAAAATATAAAAAGAAATAACGGTCATATTACAATAGCACCTCGGTGTTCATAAAACACACTTGAAGTATTAATATATTACAATAGATCACATGGTTATAATAGTTCACATACCCATATTATATTATATCATGATGGTTTTTAAATACGTTGTTAACAACCAACACGCGGTACACCTTTATTCACGTGACTAAATCCTAGCGGTCTCCCTTCAGAAACCCACCAAAACATATTCTGGCAAACGGTAACGGCAAGACAATGTGAAGTCACACTTTCGAACGGAATACAGACTTCCAACGCCTCCCTTCAATCTCCTCTCTTCCCTAGGTAACGACCCCTCCCGGCAGTGTCGACCGGGCCGCCCACGTGATCGCTGTTACGCTTACCGCAATCACGCCGTCTTAATTGTGCCGAGGGAGCATCGATTGTTTTTGATGCTGTTGCTGTTGGGCATCGTGTTAGACAATGATGTATTGCCATTATCCTTATGGCTTCCAATACTGCACTTCCACTATCAATTTCTAATTAACGACGGCCAAGGCATAGCAACAGTGTAGCGCTGCACTTCTAATTCACCGCACGGCAATAAATCGACTGTTGTTGCCACAGCACTAGCTGCAGTCACACAGTGTCTGTTTCGGGATAATCCATAATCCTTTGCGCACGGGTGTACTTCCTGTTAGTGGTAGAGAGCCGGAACAATCGAATGTTGCGCGCACGATTTATTCACAGTGGAACGTCGCTTCGATTACACGCATTTAGTGCATACGCGTACATCGTTTCTACGGAACTAGGTCATCGAGGGATTAACGTGGTCACGTGCTACCTTGTCCTTTCGATGTGATGTACTTATGGCTTAGTGTGTGTTACTGAAATGGATTATCGGCGGACTAGTGACGTCGTATTTCACCACGGCATTATGAGTCCTGTTTTGTGCATTTGATCCCGTTCATTGGCTAGCATTCGACTCAAGTACGTCAACAAGTTTACTTGTTTGAGCAGGATCATCAGTATCCAAGAAAGAGCAGAAGGAGGCACCGCCATAACACGGTTGGGGAAGATAGATCAGTATTTGTAAATCTACAACTACAATGAAGACCATCTTTGTACTCACAAACGACCAAAGTTAAGAATCTACCAGAGCTATGTCCTCAGGGTGTTACTCTGCGACTCAGGGTGCTGGCGCATGGCACAGATACCGACAGACGTACGGTTTCCACAACACGAAGGAAGATACTGAAAGTGTACTAGTCCGAGACTATTTCCAACACAATACTCCACCTAACTACACATCTGCCTCACCCTAAAAAGAGATGGCGTTATCATGTCAACAGGACAGACAGGGTCCCGCAAACAAAGCAGCGCTAACATGAAAGGCGGAAGGAATAAAAAAAGCAGTATACAACACTGGGGAACAACAGCAAGGAGACTCCAGTGCAGAGGCGAGGTCTTATGTGTCACAGCACGAAGAAGATTAGCAGTAAATAACTGATTTGCTAACCTATGTAGGATCATCCCACAGCCTCCATGCTTCTGACAATTATATGCACAATTCTGCAGTGTCCTCGCTCGTGATTTCGTATCACAATACGCGTGGATTTATAACATTATTTCCTGTTTAATTCCAAAAGCAACTCGATTTTTTGTTACTAATCCGTCGTTTATCAACGTGCATTTAATTATTCACCAACATGATACAATTTTGTGAAAATTGTTTTATAAATATGTACAAGAATAACGATACAAACACAGTATGGATGTTTTAATTTGCAGGTTAATGCCAATGATTACATGATAATGTCACCCACACACACGCACACACACGCACACACACGCACACACACGCACACACACGCACACACACGCACACACACGCACACACACGCACACGCGCGCGCGCACATACACACACATCATGATATATTTTAATCCAAATTTATTCGTTACACGCCTTGTTAAATTAAATAAGTGATACTGCACGCGGTCCAACATGAGTTGTGCGTGATTGATGGTTGCATTATGGAATATTATCACCTCACAGTATCGCGTGACCAGCATACCACGTGAGCAAACGGATGCATGCAGGTGTAGGTTTGGCTATAATGTAATACCCTGAGCTGACTCAGAACAAACAATGTTTACGTCGCCTTTAGAAATGGCGTCACAACAGGATACCGTAATCGGATGAAAGACTATTTCAAATTAGATGTCCTGTTTTAGCAGTTAGTAATTACTCTCTATTTAAATTAACAGTAATTAGCCTTGTACGTCATGCCAAACGAACTTCGACGGCCTGCAAGGTTCTAATTATTATTAGTATTGGCTTCAATGCACGTCTCTGGTAAACTTGTTCTGTTTAGGTAATCTAATTGAATCCCAGCGGTCCGATTTGCGAAAGCTGGCAGACAATATCCTGTTATTTTCTTCGAGTGAGATCTTATTGCTTCGTGCGTCAACACAGTGATTAACCGGAAATATAACGCATGTCTTGCACTTCTCACCAGATGTCGCTGGTGATGCATTCCAACTGCGATCCATTTAGTAGTATATAGCGTCTTCATACGGTACGATTATGGTCGACGGTTGTTCATTCAAATTGACATCTATTTGGTAATATATAACGGCTATTTACCATATGGCTTGTGATATGTTTTCCAACAACAATTTTTTGGGCAGTATTAAGTATTACTTCGGTATAGTTGCAAATTCCAACAACTGTCTATTGGACAGTATATAATATTTACCATTTGGTAGACAATAGTATATTCCAACAACTTTCCTTTAGATATCGTATAGCGCTTGTTTACCATATGGTCGGTGATAGTTTCCCCTACAACTTTCTATTGTATAGTATACTGATCCTACTTATCTTATGGTTGATCGTAGTGCATTCCAACAACTTCCCAATGGTAACTATGACAAAAGGTATAGCGTGTATTTACCGTAAAATTATGGTCTGCAATAATGTACGCCAACAACATTCCGTTTGATAGTATTTAACATCTGCTTATTTTATGGTCGGTGGTGGTACATTTCAATTACCTTCACTTTTATAACGTATACGGTACTGGATTGTTTTCAACAACTTTCCATTGGGTACCATATAGCATTTGATCGGCGGTGCTATATTCCAAATGCGTAACATACGATATTGTCCATAGTTGTTAATTTGACTGGTCTCTCGTGTGTACAGGGCAGACCGTGTTTCGTAATTCGTTCAACGAGCTGCCATAATGTAGTTATATTTACTATCCGTACATGATTACTTTAGCGCAGGGCTAATAGCATCTGCGTAAACACCCACGATTGTCCAGGCTCCGTAAAGTGGCTCTACCGCTGGCTGCTCACAAGACAGCCTGGAAACACTCGCACTTTCCATCGTGATGAAGATTGTTTACCGTGAATCACTGTAACCGATTAAATTGACAGTCCCAGTAAGGCAGAAAATAAGAGCACGTATTTTCCGTTTCTGCACAGCACAAAACAACTCGTAAACTTTGATTACACTGACACAAATCTAATAAAATAATAATAATGGCAATTTAAAAACCTCTAATTGTCAACGTTTTCGTACACTTTTATTAAGGGTATCAATTATATGTGGTAATGCTACTAGAAACGTGCATTATGCAAACATTAATTTTATAATAAACCATTCGACGAATGTGGGTTCTACGTCTAAACGAACTGACGGTAAAGTTAAACCATGTTTTTGTGGCCAGACTACCTTTCCCGTTATGAAGCCGAACAAGAGTTATTTAAGATTCTGTTTCATTATTATATATCGCCACTTGGCGATGCATCTAAACTAATTCAAAGTTAGCGCGCTAATTTATTCATGACAGACTGGTATCAATCAATCAATTAATCAATATATTAATCAATCAATTAATCAATCAATCAATCAATCAAGCAAGCAATCAATCAAGCAATCAAGCAATCAATCAATCAATCAAGCAATCAAGCAATCAATTAAGCAATCAATCAAGCAATCAATCAATCACAATAAGTCAATTAATTTATCAAACAATATATCAACCAACCAACCAACCAGTCAATCAGTACTTACATAATGCAAACAAAATATAGTCTTAACATGTTACCGTACGAGTTAGTTTAAATAATGTAATGAAAAAGAAAAATCGGTGTATATATTTACGTGTATTATGTGTATGCACTGATTTTTCTTCTGGCCGAATATGGATAGAATAATAAAGTTATGTCATTGTTATGTATTACAAATGTGTGTCATTAAGATGTGCGTCAGTGGTGTCTGCATTGCCAACTAGGTGTGACGTCTCCACCAAGTAG